>CM046644.1:31114182-31150497 GCA_025583645.1 Gossypium ekmanianum
AATTTTTCGTTCGCTTAATTTTTAAATTTGCTTCATTTTCCAAATAGGTGACACGTTAGCAATAAATTAACTTTTAAAATTTTAAAAAATTCAAAACAATATTTAAAAAATATATTTTAAATTTTTAATTTTTACAAATTATTAAACTCACATAACAATTAACAAACTTTTTCATCATTTTGGAATGTTTTAACAAAACAAAACAAATTAAGGGTTGAAAATGAAAAGATGATTAAAGTCACTTTTACAATAACAAATTTAAATATAAAAGTTGAGCACCAAGCTTTAGAGAAACCACAAATACTTAGAAAGATAGCAAACCCAGTATTTTTAATGACACCTTATAATCTTCCTCAATTTGAGTATTAATCCACACCATCCTCCCTCATTATCTTTTTCAAGAAAAAACAAAGAAAAACGCACGAAAAGCCTTGTGTAGGTCAGTATTACACAAAATACCCGGGACCCACACATCCAATTATAACAGACGCAATACACTATCACTACTTTCCAAATAATCCTTACGAAATTCCCACACAATCTTGATGAATGATGTTTCATTTTAAATGGTTCAAGTCGCGGATTTTGACAGGCATTGCAACAATAACATTTCATAAACATGCAAAAGAGCTTGGACAAATGGCAAATTCATCTTAAAGAATTAAGGATTTTAAATGAAGTTCTTAGCAAGACTTCGACTCCATCTTACTTTTTGTACAAAATCGAATGACCGCTTTCACCCATTTAAAATCCTTCACCCCCACCACCTTCCCTACTCTCAAAATTTTCTCATTCAAATTGCTGACACATCCCACCACCCTACAACAATATTAGCTCCACACCATAACTTTGATTACCAATACATGCTACCAATCTCCTCTGCCATAAATGCTCCGACCCGGTGATCCGAAGTCGTTGAATTCATCGATGGTGCCGTTATATTTACCATGGCCTTCCTGCCGAGGCTGCATGAGAAGGATAAGTTATTAACATGTTCGTTTTATATGTAACAAGTTAAAACTCTAAGCCTAAGGGTAAAATGATTTTAGTTTTTACTTCCTGAAAAATACAAGATCCATGACCTGTGAAAACGAGCAAACTGGTTAGTTTCTTTCTATTGTAGCATTAATGTAGTAAAACACAAGCTTTTCGATATATTAGTATCTATGCATGCGACGCATGGTATTGATTCATCTTACTGGGATCTGTTGTCGTAATATCTGCAACCCCATTGAAGTCACATGCGTCCGAAGTCTTCCCCATCCTGTGATAGTAAGTGTCGAATGCGTAAGTGCGTGGCAATCACATTATCTGGCTCATAACAAGGTTTTCCTTGCAACAAGGGTGAACAATCAACTTTTCCAGTCCACACGCCCAATCTAAAGCAGCTTGCAACATCTTCGGATCAGCCCCTTCCTTTGCAGTGCAATAAGTTTGGTTTGTGGTATCGTTTGCTAGCAATGACCCAGAATCAGTCAAACGTAGTATATAAATAGGGTCACCATTTGCATCGAAAATCCCCAATTCTTCTCAGAGATTGGCCCTGGTTTCAAGTCCTCATTATAGAGCTCATAGATGTAAGTACTGACAGCAATTCCTGGGCGCTTAGGAGTTCCTGTTTTGTTCATCACATGGCGGATCAAGTTGCTGTTATAAGTGTTGGCGTTCTCCATTGTTGCATCTGGTTCGTTGGAATCACCTTTTGATGGCCAGCCAGTTTCAGTCACTATAACAGGAATGTTAGTGAAATTCAGAAAAGCCATGGCAAAATATGTAGCATCAACCATTGCATCGAAGACATTGGAGTAGTGGACAAGTGTGTTAGCGTCCACAGCTTCCTTAGTCGGAGAGAGAGGCTTGAAAAGTGCATAGTCTAGTGGAATCACACCATTTGATTGCATATAGTCATAGTAAGGGTATATGTTAAGCATGAGATACGACCCTGTCGACTGCAAGAAATTAAGCATAGGGACCAAAACCGGATTCCACGAGCGATTGAAGAAGGCTTGGGAAGGTGGGAAAGAATCAAGGATTATGGACGAAGCAAGAGGTGATGAAACTTTGATTTGGTTGTCTAAATTCGATGCCACAAGGGCCGAGTGAATGAACTTCATGGCATTGACAAGTATCCGTGCTGCATTAGGAAGAGTAGTCAAAACCTCGGAACCAACACAAATTGCCGTGATGTGGTTGCTGGATAATGTGCAACGATGTTCCGAGAGACCCAATTAGCTGCAGTGGAATTCGATTGGCCAATGCCGAGAAGTTGCTCATTGGGATGGAAACCATAACTCGAATGCCAGAATTTGCAAGAGCAACTAGCATACCTCGGTCTGCATCGTACAGTCTAATGTGTCGGATTTGCTGAGCTTTAAGAAGAGCAACCACTTGAGTTGGGTGGGGCATGATTGATAGATCTGTCCCTATATTCACTCCAATATATGGTTCTGCAACAACAACATTAGACAAAAACAATTAAAACAACACATTTTGCAATATTACATCAAGGACCAACCACCTGGGATATGAATGTGTCATATATAAGTTTTTTAAGCATTTAAAGGGGTTTTAGAGTAGATATTCGCATACTCATGTCTAAAACGTACATATTTTAAGAAAAATAAAAAGTCGATTCACATAACTGCTACCGAATAAACTGTTATTTTATAACAAGATAGTACTAAAATAGAGTTCTGACACAGAAACTTCTCCATGTGAATATTTCACTTAAAATTATAGAGACATGGGTGCATGTTAACTACATCAAAAGGATTAAGACAAATATATATGTATATAATAATGGAGCATGGCATGTTCCCTATTCCAGTGCCAACAACATTTTCTAATATCTAGGCAATATTACCTAGGTCCAGTAATCTTTTGACTATTTTTTCATTACCAAGACAATGGTTATGTCACTGCCCAAGACTTTTTTTCTTAAAAGAAAACACAATAAAGGACTAAAATGAGCAAATGAAATGACCTCAAGGACCTTAGCTGCTGGATGATAGTTGAATCAGTTAAAATCCAGTTTAACCTCTTTGTTTTATATATTAAAAACCATCTTAGCATTAAGTCCAATTAATCCAAAAGAATCTTTCTATTAAGGATCTATAAACTATATCTAATATTTATTTTACATTAAATTAGTGTTTAAATATAAAATATATATCGCAATGCTTGTTATGTCAAGGGCTAAGGACTTCAATGACGAGGTTTTCACTGAAAATGCTTTACCCTTCGATTAGGTTCTCTGGATTTAGTCGGAGTTGAATGTAGCTACCGAACATAAAGTCTCAGACAAAAACAAACATATAAAATATATATCATAGCAATCTAAACATAAAGAAACTCCAAACTGGGATTTTTTTTCTACCTTGGGTTTTGGGTTATCATTTTCCTTTTTTTTTTATCTAAATTCAACAAAAGAAGGCAATAGTAGTGGGAAAATATGAACAAAGTGAGGGAAAACTATCCCTTAAATCCCCCACCCCCAGCATGAAAGCTGGCTTGCACATTATACACAGAAAATCCATGGCCCGCAATAAAATAAGTATCCCCTTTATATCCGATTATGTACCTTCCTTCTCTGGAGAGTTATCAGTTATGTTTTCATTATCTGACATGTAGGCCACATATATGTATATATGTCATACATATTAATATTTTTTTCTCTCTTTTAGCACCTCCCAACCGCCCTTTTTGTCCTTGCTTATTCCCCAATTTAATGCTTTAAACCTACTAATCCCCCCAATCTAAGTAAAAATTTAAAAGAACTTCATTACAGTCAAAACACTGTTTCTAGAACATGCTCATGTTCATCAAACTCTTTATCAAACACTATTTTCCAAGTTACTTCAGCTACAGTTCATGTTCATCACATTTCAAGTAATAAATGACTCAGAAGAAGTAAAGGGAAGAAAAGAAATCCCAGAAAGCAAAATCCCATCAAATGAAGTCTAAAACAAAGATTGAGGAGAGATATGAGGCAGATAAAAGCTTTTACCTTCATCAGCTGTTGCTTGAGAAACGGCGAAAACAAGAACAAGAATAAGAAGCCAAGCCATCTCAGAATTTTCTGGGGAAACAAACGAAACCCAGAGTTGAAGAGAAGAGACAACGATGGAGAAAAAGAGTGAGCTGAGGAAAATGGAAACAACTGGAAAGAAAGTGGGGCAATGTTGTAAGAAAATAAGAGAAAGAGAGAGACAAGAGCTAATAAATTATTAGAAAATAAATGTGAAAATAAAGTAAAGAAGAGTGAGGTAAAGCTAGAAGAAAAACAAAACAAGGGACATAAAACATGTAATGAAAATTGACAGTAGATGAACGGCTAAGATATCATCTGCAACATGGTAAGGCAGTTGCATGCAGGAAATAATAGATAGTATCTTAAATACAAAACAAAACACAATGCCAAGGCCACACTGCAAATACCTTTTTCTTTTTTGTATTTGGATTTTATTTCATTTTTGCTGGATTTAGCCGTTGCTCAGCTAATATTACATTTATAACCCTTTTATTCCTGGTTCTGGAAATAAGAATTTTTTTTTAGAAATATTTTATCTTCAATATTTTTCATTTCAATTTTATGCTTTATATCCGAGATTCATGTTTATCTTTATTAATAATATCATGTTGCTTTCACAAGGAATGTAATATTGTATTTTATTATTACACTCGACACTTGTTGATAACTTAATTTATATTACCCTTCTACTATAGTAAAAATCTCACTTTGCATCTTTTAGTTTTTTTATTTTTCAATCACTTTGCCCCCTTTACTTTCATTCTGCCACTCAAATTAGTCCCTTTAACAATTTTCGTTAAAAAAAAATTAAACCAACTAATAACACGCTACAACATGTAAAATTTTGAAAGCCATTAATGATAATTTCTTCTTTCTTCTTCTTTATATAACTAGGGTCATTGCAATTTCATGAAAACCAGCCTCTACAATAGTCAAGTCCTCTCTCAATCATCATTATTGTAAAATTGAAATCTTGTCTTGTATATTCCCTTAGTTATGCATCTATTTTAGAGAAGAAAGGAAATAAAATCTATCTGAAAATCAATGATTTATCCTTAAATTTTAGGAACAAGATGTTTACAAGATATATACAATAAATAGAAAGATAAGTATTTTCCACACTCTGCTTTAGTCTAGTGAATAGGTATCTTCCATTCCCAACTTGGTGATGATTCCATGGAAATTGTTACTGTTAAGCCCTTTTGTAAAGACATCTACTATTTGCCCTTTCGAAGAAACATATGGAGTACAAATAAGCCAGCTCTTTAGCTCTTCTTGATAAAATGTCTTTCTACCTCAATATGCCTAGTCCAATCATGTTCAGACAAGGCTATGTTCAATACTAATGGTTGATATTGTCATAGTATAACATTATTGGTCCACTCCATTTGTTCTTCAAATCTTTTAATATAATCTTAGCCATAACAACTCATAAATGCCTTGTGCCATTACTCTAAACCCAACTTCCACATTGATCTAGCCACAAAGTTATGTTTCTCACTCAGCCATATCACTAATTTGCCACCAAGAAACATACATTAACCTAAGGTAGACTTTTGATCTATAGGAGACCCAACATAATTTCTGTTGGTCAAGCTTTAAGGATAAGTTTTAAAATTTCTCTTGAACAATATTCCTTTTCTAGGATTAGCTTTTAGGTAATGCAACACATGATAAACAACTTGAAAATGAATTCTCTTAGGATTATCCATGAATTGACTTATAACACTTGAAGATAAATAATGAAGCACAAAACAGTTGCTAAGAATCAAGCTACACCAAAATGGGCACTTCTTCACCACCAAATATGGAAAACAGTAACAAATATAACACAAGGAAGTTGTTTACGCAAATCAATTTTCCTGCATTTGCAACGGGTAGCTCAGTGAGAAATATACACACTCTTCAACAAAAACAACAAGTGACTAATCTAGCACACCTCGTGACAATTTCCCTTACCTTTGTACTTGAAGACTTGATACTCTCGCCGCCAAATTCATCCTTTTATGAATTTAACAAGAAAAATCACAACACAAGGTTTTACTGTCAAAATGCACTCATATAATAAGATCCCTCACAAGAATAGATTAAGTGCTTAATTCTCTCAATACATTCACCTATACAAGTCTTTCAATTATATAGACTTATTTCAAGACTTGCTTACATATGAAGATCTATCTCAATCTCACTAATAAAACAATAAGATAAGTTAAATACATCGTAATAATAACAATAAAGGTAGGTAAATATGAAATTTTGGCAACTCAAAAAAATAGAGTTTCAATCCAATCTAATATCCATGATCCAAGGGTTTGACTTAGATAATTCGATTCAATCCAATCTTCAATATATGATTCCCCAAGTGATACGATCTTCCATAATGGGCTAGATATTATCCATAACTTAGCACAACTCATATAAGTTGTTCAATATATTGTCAAAACCTCAAATTCACATAAAAACTTAGACTATAAGACTTCTAATTACACAACAAATATAACGAAAGTAGTTCTTCCATTAATTCAAAAGATAAAACTTACTCGATTTCGAAACCAATCAAACAGAACACACGAGGAAAATCTACCAACAATGATGACGATAAAACCCAGAATTAATTTGGAGAATGAAAATGCAATGGCCAAAAATCAACCAAAAATAAAAGTGGAAAAGAAAGAAGAAAATAAAAAAGAAATTGGCGTGTAAGAGAAGGAAAAAGAGTAGAGTAACGTGGGTCAAAATTTTTGGTTTTCTTGTCTCTATTTTCTTTAAACAAAAATCTAAATAAATAAAATAAAATAAATAAACAAAACTAAGTTAATTCAAAAAGAATAAAATTAGAAAAAAAACTTCCTCATTTTCTCACAACGGGATTCAAACACAGAACCAAAGCAAGCTAACAACACACTCCACCACCAAACCAGGATGCTCATTCTAACATTAAACATGAAAATAAACTCAACTTCTCAACCTACTCACTGACCCTTACTACAAACCTCAAAACTTCTAACCCCAAATTTCGGGGTGTTACAAGCTATATAAGTCTGTGTGTATCCCTTAGCAACAAGTCTTGCTTTGTAACTCTCATAACACCCATTTACACCTAAATACTTTCTTCCCATTTGGTAGGTCAACTACTTCCCACGTTCCATTCGTTTCTAAGGCATCCATTTCTCGTACTTTTTATCAAATATTGGAGACATAATTAGGGAAGATATTGTCACACCCCAAAAGCGATGGATCCAAAAGGTGCGTAACGTATGTATGTAAACTGTGTTGGCACTATGTTAATATAACCCGCCACCCTGGTGACTTGTTGGTGAGTTAGAGTATTGATTTATACCAGCGCTAAAGTATCCGTCTGTTGGCGGTACCTAAAGATTTAGTTATAGGGTATCTTCAAGTAAAGAAAGAAGATGAACAAGAACGAGTTCGCCTAAGGAAGAGTACACCTTAGAGTTTTGGTTAGGCACAAAGAGCCTACCAATGTATGAGAATGTTGTAAGAGGCCTAATTGTCTTAAGGTCATGCCATATGTGAGTCACCGTCAAAGTATAGTATACTCAATTTGCTTGAGCACTGTCCAAGTTAGTTCTCATGATAAGATTAGTTGGGAGTTAGTTGAATTGATTTAACCATCTCCTTGACTGGTCAAACAATAATCAAGATCTTCCTCAGCTACTCTTTAACTTCCCCCGAATTTTTATGGAAAAATCAGAAGATTTGGGATAGGTAAGCATCATTACTTATCAAATTCCACAATAGGGGGACAATGAGTTTTATCTAGCAAGGAAGAAAACATTCTAGATGACTTTACTTTCTACTTTACGTTCTAGTTCTTATTTCTAACCTAAATGTTCTTTTCTTCTTCATTAAGCTAAAGCTAAGATTTTGTTTAATTAGTTAACAAATCAACCTTTTAGTAAGTCTTATAGCTTTGTATGTTACGATTGTTGAGGAGTAGGGATGTAAGAACAGTAGGGGTGTGAGTAGAAGGCCTTGCTTAGGGGGTTGCATATGGTTGAAACATTAGTAAACTATTTGTAAATGGGGATTCTAATAAAAATTTCATGATCTTTAATTAGTTGCTATTACTGGATCGGGGCAGACGATCGAAACGGAAGCTCTGGATTGAGCTAAAGGTACGTCTTTGGTGTGTTTCTAACTTGTCACCTGCGGGTTATGTTTCAACGATTATTTGAGTGATTAAAATCCATAAAAATAGGCATATCTTCTTAAGGAGTTGCAGTATGCATGTATGTTAGTGTGTTTTCTGTGAAGCACTTGTATGTATATACTGAAGTGCGCTATGCGCTACATGAATATGA
The DNA here is from genome assembly GCA_025583645.1 of Gossypium ekmanianum. NCBI lineage: Eukaryota > Viridiplantae > Streptophyta > Magnoliopsida > Malvales > Malvaceae > Gossypium > Gossypium ekmanianum. The sequence goes on from CM046644.1 coordinate 31,122,538, forward strand.
CTATTTGTGGTAAGCATTCCTGGGAAATTATGTATAATCTATATAAACGCGTCCATTATGTTATTTGAGTGATACATGTCCAAAGTCATTTCCCTTCTATTTTCTTTTCTCATTTGTTCTTTGTTCTTCATACTTTGCAACCATTTGCATTGTCGGACGTTGTGATTAAAATGCTCTGTTTAGAACGATATTTCCTCTGTAAGTAGTTTATGTTTACTTTAGGTGATGTTCTTGTTCTCATTTCATATGGAAGGTATGAGAGTGTGTGTGTTGTGAGTTTTGATCTAATTGATGGTTTTGGTGTACTTCTAGGAGAAGTTGGTGAAGTGCACGATGTCCTTCCAGAGAGTTAGGAGATTTTTAGGACTGCCGTTACTGTTTGGGTAAGTAATTAAATGTCAGAAAGCTGATTTTCGGTTTGTTAAGGCTTAGTGGTAGCTGTTGGGGTCGACTTAGTGGCTTAGTTTAAATGTATTGTTGCTAAATTGATTGTTTTAAATGTCGTTTTAGGTTATGGGATCTTCATTGTTCTGTTGGCATCAAAAAACGACCAGGTGTGTAATGATAACTCGAAAAAAATGAATGACGCGAAGTTAAAAAATTCACTGTCAACGCCACACGGCTGTATGGGTCACACAGGCTTGGTTAAGTGGGTCGTGTGGGCCACACAGGCGTGTTGGTCCATTTTCAGTAAAATTTAGTTAAGGCTGTATTTTGAAGTGCGGTTCGAGGTTAGTGATTTTATAAGTTTTTTTAAGTGATATATATGATGTTTGTTAAATGAAAACTGTTGTTCTGATATGGTTGCGTAAATTCTGGAGTTGTATCGCCTTATAAAATTTGTTATGATATGTAAAATTGTGAGCATCGTTAGCATGTTTTTGATTAGGTAAGTTTATGTGTTTATTGATGAGTTATGTTTTGTTCTAATTCCATCGCATATGCATTGTGGCTATTCTGATTAAAGTGATTTGTAATTATTGAAATCTGACATATCTATTCGCATGCCTACCGAATTCTATTAAATATATGATTGTATGTTCAACATGCTTACTGTTCTATAATTTGTATTTTCATGCCATGTTAAATTACATGGGGTTGGGGTAATATGGTAAGGAGGAAGTTCTACAAGTTTATGATCTGCATTATTTGGTGGTTTAAACCACATATCTGTTTTGGCAGTTTGACTTCAATTATAGTGGCTCGACCCACACATATCTGTTCTGGCATCTTAACTGCAATATAGTGGCTTGACCACATATATCTAATCTGGTAGTTTAACTGCAACTCTGGTGGCATTGTCCACAATTATCTGTTGGTGTGATTTTGAATGGACGAATTTTGGGGAACTTTAATTTGGTGTGTAACGGAGTTGGGTAGGAAGTTTTGTAAAAACTCTGCATTACGTTTTCCCGAAAATACTGCATCGACATAACTATGCATGCACAATTTTACCCATTTGAATTTGATGAAATTCCCTATGATGTTTTGATCTATTTATCATGTTATTTATGTTTCTTTGTAAGTTAAGTAACACTCTGAGCTTTATAGCTCACCCCTTTTCATTTCATCATTTTAGGTAATCGACAGATTTAGGAATGGGTGATATTTGGGAACTCTGATTTGTTATGGTTTGAATTAATAATAATTAATTTTTCTGGACTTTTGGTTTTTGAACTAATTTTTGGATTAATTTTGGTTCCGATTTTTTGTGGCGGTTTTTTGTTATGTAGTTAAATGTTTCTGCATTATTTCTATCAATTAAAACAAATGCTTGGTTTTTCAAAATTAAACACGCTAAAGAATTTTCCACTACAAATTGTAAATGATTTTAACAAAAGTTCAGTATATGCTCAATCGGTAAAATTATATGTTTTCGCTTATCGAAATCACGGTTTGCAAATTATCAACTCCGAAATTTCTACTGCAAAGTAAAGTATCAATTAAAACTTTTTTTTTCATAAAATAAATAAGTATTGCGCATGGTTTCCTAAAACAAGTAAGATTATTGCCTAAAATAATATGTTTAGATCACACGATTTCCAAAGCTAGATTTTAGTTTTGGGTTTTCAAACGGAAAGCGTAATACCTCAAGATCTGGCCATAACATGTAGGTTGAGTGTGAGGTGTTACAATACAATTAACCAAACAATGTAATACTATTATATATCTATTCCATTCAATTGAACCAAATTATTGTTATATTTATTGTATTCCACTAAAGCCCTATTGCATTCTTAAAGAATAGCATTCTATTATAACCTTATTCTATTATAGTGAACCAAACATGCCGTAAGTGTCCTAAGTGATATATTTTTTTAATGATTATTAATACCATATATTATTATATTTGTGATTCTAATTATGTTGTTTGTATTATTATTATTATTATTATTATTATTATTATTATTATTATTATTATTATTAAGTTTTAAAGTTGAAAAAAAGTGTACCAAAAAAATGAAAAATAAAAAAAAATAATTATTTATTATATTATTATTGGCCTAATATTTGGTACATTAACAATGTATTATTTTAACTCCACAAATAAAGTTAAAAATTATCATGATCCGATTATATATATATTAATTTTTTAATATTTTATTATGCCCTATAAAATAATTGTCCACCACCACAACCTTGCTAGTGGAATTTGATAGTGTACCAAATACTTCTCATTATTATGTGTTGGATGTTTTAATTTTTTTTTAAAAAATTACTTGTTTATAAAATTGGCATCAACAAAAAAAAATTAATATTAAAATTTTAAGTATATATTTTATAGTGATTTCAAAAATGGTGACACGTGGATCTTCACCTTTAAATGATAAAACTTGACATTTTTTACTCCCTAAAAAAATTTTAGATTTAAAACTTTTTTACTTTATCTATTTTGAGAATTTCAATAATATATTTTTTGGTTCATAAACTTGATAATTAAATTCATTCCAATATATATATTTTTTGTTCACTTTGACATTTGAACTAGACAAATTTTGATATCTAAATTTGAAAAATATAAAAATTTTGATGATAAGAGACTCTGAGACTATGCCAAGTCATCACTTAAAAATTTAAAAAATTATATAAATCTTCAGATGATGTTGTAAAATATTAAGAGTATCATATTCAATGTTTTAATAACAGGACTGGTGGTTGAATAGATCAAATCACTGATTAGCGATTCAATTAGTTGACTGGTTCGACCGTCGGACCAATAAAAAAATATTAATTAAAAAATTCATGAAAATCTAAAAAAAAATTTATTAATCTAGTTAACCTATTCAATTTTCGATTTTTGTCTTGACTTTCAATTTTTATCAATTTCAAGCAGTTGGTTCAATCCATTGTTTGAACTATTATATTGATCAATTCTTAGTCCGTTCGATCCTGCTTAAGTAACATGGATCACGTAATCAAATCTCGATAGAATCTAAATTTAGAGACCAAAATAAATTTAATTGCCAAGATCAAGAACCAACATGAACCAAAAAAATTATAAATCTTAAAATAAACTTAATTACCAAATTCAAATGTAAAAATTATATTATCCCAAGTGACTCATCAAAAAAAATTATATTATCCCAAGTGACTCATCAAAATGTCTTGCGTTGAAATCTAGAGTTAAATTTCAAGTGGTTTAAAAAGATAAAGGGATTTTTTTTCCTTTTCCGCTAAATTATTAAAATGTAATTTCACATCAAAATCAGTTGGGGAATATCAAATAATAAGGAATTAAGTAATTTTGGATGTGTGTTATAGCAATTCATGTTTACCATCTATTTTCTTTGGCATAATAACTTTTGCAGTCCTCTAACTTTACATAGAAAATCATTCTAACCTCCCATTTAATTTCTCTTTTTAACCCTTCAATTAATGCTATTTGTCAGAGTGTCTCAACATAAATATAAAAGTTAATCTCCAATTAACTTTCTGATATGGTGTGGAAGATGTCATTAAACAACTACACCACTAATTAAATAATTTATTTCAAAATAAAAAAAGGTGCTAATAAGAACATAGTACATGATATATTCTTAGTGCAAGTCAGTAATTTTTAGAGTAAAATAACATGGAAATAATAGTTAAAATGCTAAAAAAAAGAAAAGTGAAAGCCTAAAATTTGTAAGTTTAAGTACCATAAATTTTGATTAAACATAAACAAGGGACAGGACCTATTGGCATGAGCTCAAGTAGCTAACCCATCACTTACCTCAACGGTCTTTTATTTTTGGTTAAACTCTCTTGTTAGACATTATATTTGCGTAAATTGTAAATTTAGTATCTATACTTTAATCTGATTCAATGGTAATGGTTAAATCTGTTTGGTTAAATTATGTCAGTAGTCCTATATTATGCGTAAAGTTACAGATTAGTCCATGTTTATCAATTGGATCATTTGTAGTGGCTATATTTTTTTGGATTTCAAAATTTTAGTTTTAATGCAAACAACAATAGTTAAATCTATTAATTAATTTTTTTGTGAGTAATATGTAAAAATAACAAACAAATATAGCATTGCACATGTGATGATATATTTGACGCGTCAAATTTAATAGGACTAAAATTTTGAAATTCTAAATGTACAGGGACTAAAAATGATTAATGTTATTTTTGTTTGTTTGATAGAAATGAAAAATGGAGATTCTTTACTTAACCATTAATAATGATGGATTAGTTTGTTGTGTGCTTTGGTATGAAATGGTTTTAGAAATAAAGGAATATACGTTTCTTAGTTTACAAAATATGCTAAAATGTGAGCAATTATATCTTTTGATACCTCTTAATTAAAGTATTATGGTATGTATTAAGAATTGCCCTGTCCCTATTTTATTTGTGTTTTTTTTTTAAATTTATTAATGGAGTTGATGGTACATTACCCATGGTATAATTCAGACGACTTCTTTTTCAAATTAAATAAATTTTGTTTACACTTTGAGTGAATGGTACATGTTGTTTTTTTTATATATATAAACACACACACATATACTTCATGAATAAAAAAAACCATCTCATACTTTTAAAAGAAAATTGTTAAAATATCAAGCTTCACTCCTATATCTATAATTTATAATATATATAAAAGTATGGTTTTGGAAAACAATTTAAATCAATAAGAATATATATATTTTTTGTATCATAGTACTAAATCCACATCTAAATATAATAATATAATTATAATTTAATAGAAGTTATGGTAATTTTAAATTTAAAAATAAATAAAATTTAAACTAAAATTATTAATTAAAAAATTGTGCTAATTTTAAAATAGAGTTATTACTTAATAAAAATAGAACTCTACGTATAAAATATAGGAAAAAAAGTTGTGATAATTATAATTATAATTTACTATTATTATTTAAAATTTTTGACATAAATAAACAAAAGTTGTGTTAATTTTATGGGAGTAACTTATTTTAGAATCATCCTAAAAAGTATAGTTTATAGGTACCAATAAAATAGTGCCACATCATTAAATTTTAAAGATAACAAAATATTATTATACATTTATCTATATCTACTATCTTCTCCAAATTAATTTAAATTTAATTGAATTACTAAAAATAATTAATTTTTTAAATTATAAACAAACATATTTTATTTTGTTACAATTTTTAATCACTTTATTTTTTCTAGAAGTTAATGTTTTTTATTTTTGTGCAACCAATTTTTTTTAAAGTTTCTAGACAGTAGATTTTTTTTCGATTTTAAATTGTTTTCTATTTCATGTTATACATTTTTTAAAAGTAAAAATTATATTGCGTTGAATCTCCAATAATAAGAATTGTGTAAAATTTAAAGTTTATGTGTTATTTGATTTTTTTATTTTAATTACAAATGTGTTTTTATTAAAAGAAAAACTAGAGTTCGAGAGTAGGTTGAATATGGATGGGTGTATAATAATAATTTCATGTCTTTAAAATTTAATGATGTGGTAAAATTTTATTGGTACCTAAAAACCTTAGTTTTTAGAATAATCCTAATATAAATTATTCCTTTTTTAATGAATAAGTTATTCCCAAATTTTATTAATTTTAAAATAGTGTAACACCCTAAGCTCAGCCTAGATATCCAGACCAAGTCCCGAGAGTTACATCACCGATACGACAAATACCACATTTATAACACAGTCAAAAGAAACCATTCATCACATAGAATCCATCACAACATATAACTAAGTATATAATCTTCCCAAATACCATAACATCATAAAATATCAGAATTTCTAATAGTAACACTTAGAAGAAAGATAAAAGCTTGACCGAGCTCCCGCGCCGCCGACCCGTTCAAGTCTGAGAACCACCTGAAATCCAATCAATTATAAAATGAGTTGTGAACACAGTGCGTAAAAAAAGTTGGTTTAATTAGAACACATTTATAAGATGGTTTTCAAATTCCAAGATTCGGTTGGTAACAAAAGCAATTTCAGTTCAGATTCAGGACGAATTAGTACATATGCAAAAGGAATTTCAATATCAAATACAAAACATATCAGGTTCAGATGCAGATATTCCTACCCCCATCCACTACATACCATCTTCGATCATCTCAACACACAGTTAAGGGTGTTCAATGCCCAACCAACCTTACACACCACAAAGTGTTTGTTTGACACGTTTACAGAAACGTAGCTTAATAGCTTGATCAAAAATGCGAAAAAGCGCTAGATTCAGATTTATACGCATTGTGGCTTAGCCACTAATTTAAAGCAGATTACTTCCTTCTTCACAATATCTCAACCCATGCAAATGTAGAGTAAAAATGTCCACAATATATGTTCAGTCATTCTAAATTATTTCACAATTAGATAATACAGTTCCATGTCAGAATAACTATCATAGTACACATACAGTTATGTTACTTGTATGTCCGTCACATAGCATTAGAGAGTTCTTGTACAATCAGATTTAGATCATTCATACATTGATGAAGTCAATACCAATGTTGGTCAATACTCACGGCCTCAAAAAAGTCTTCGGACCCTATTTATATGCCACACTGCCTAGACACACACCCATTTCCTTGCCTGTGTGGCTCACACGGCCTAAGCACACACCCATGTCCTCTATTTGTGTGGTTTTAAGCATAAACAGAGAGTTACATGGCCTAGACACATTCCCGTGTTTGTTGCCCTGTGCGAACCCTGCACTAACATGGCTACACACGACCTGGACACACGCCCGTGTGGCTCTAAATTGATGAACAGTGAGCTACACGGCCCACCACACGACCTGGGCACATGCCCATGTACCTGGCCGTGTGGCGTCGATGGCCAAGTTTTCCAGCTATCAAAATTCGCATAAAATGAGGTTTTCAGCACGCACCTGAAGTAGTTTTGACGCAGAAACAACGTAAGGGACTTCCAAAGCCTAACACAACCATTCAATTACACAAATGAGCCAGTTAATCGACAACAATTCCCAATTACGCTATGTCGAAACTTTTGACACGAAACCTTCAACAAACTGTTACTTACCGAAAACTTAACGACGATCGCTAGAACTAGTGTGTGGCTGTTCTCATAATACATTCAAATGCCCAATTCAGAGCAAGTACGAAGAATAAAGGGAAAAACTGCAAAAACGAATGAATTGACAGTGACTTACTCAATAGCCTTTCGATTGATGCGATTTACAGTGTTTAACTTGGTATTTACTTACGACCACAATCTGAATTAAGAAAAATAACAGAATGGAAAAAGAAAAAGAGGAAGAAACGATAGAAAAGAAAGGAAAAAAAAGAGATGAAAATTTAAAATTCTGATAACTTCTCATCATATTGCTAACCCTTATCAAAATGTTCCCTAATCGCTTACTCCGGGATTCAAACACGAGACCTAACGGAATACAAATACTTAACCAGTGAACCAATAGGGTCATTCTTGACATAAGTTTACACTGAATTGAACTTAACTATGTAATGGTTGATTAAGGGTTGTTTATTTTAAAATAAAAAAAAATTTAACGATGTGACTTGAACTCCAGACCTTAAACACAAAAGCAGAACAGAGAACCATAGATACAAAGATTTAATTACTACAGAGTCTCACAATTAATTCTCAAAATTTTGGGGCGTTACAACTCTCTCCCCCTAAAAGAAATTTCAGCCTCAAAATTTACCTGATTCAAACAGATACGAGTACTGCCATTGGATCGATTCTTCGGGTTCCCACGTGGCTTCCTAGTGCCATGATTACACCACAAAACCTTTACTAAAGGAACATTTTTCTTCCTCAATACCTTAACATCACTATCTATGATCTGAACAGGTTCTTCGTCGTATGTTAAATCCGATCGCCACTCGATCTCATCGATAGAAACAATATGCGATGGATCAGACTGATACTATTTCAACATCGAGATATGAAATACATCATGAATCCGCTCTAACTCTGATAGAAATTCTAATTAATATGCAACAACTTCGACATGTTTCAAAATACGGTAAGGTCCAATGAATCTTGGGCTCAGCTTGCCTTGCGTCCGAATCAGAGAACCTTTTTCTACAGTGATACCTTCAAAAACACTTGATCACCTATAGAAAACTCGATATCTTTTCTTTTTAAATCAACATAAGACTTCTATCGATCAGAGGTGACTTTCAGACGATCTCGAATCAAATTTCACAGTGTTCTCAGTTTCAGAAATTAATTCAAGACCCAAAACCCGGCATTCCCTTAATTCTGTCCAACATAAAGGAGTACGACACTTACAACTATACAAGGCCTCGTAGGGTGCCATTGTATACTAGACTAGAAATTGTTATTTTATGCAACTCTGTCAATGATAGATAATCCTCCCAACTACCCTAGAAATCTATTACATAACCTCGAAACATGTCCTTTAGAATCTATATGACTCACTCAGACTGTCCGTCGATTTGAGGATTATACGCAGTACTAAAATTAAGTCGGGTGCCTAGAATCTCGTGCAATCTCACAATTTCTGCAATATACAATTTAGCTAACTTCTGCAAGGAATAATCAGTTCTGATAGGGATGAAGTGAGTGGATTTGGTCAACCAATCAACAGTGACTCAAACTGAATCTTTCTTAGTGGGGGTTAAAGGCAATCCACTGACAAAATCCATCGTTACCCGCTCCCATTTCCACTGGGGAATCTTAACCGCCTGAAGCAAATCGGAAGGCAACTGATGTTCAGCCTTAACCTTTCGGCACGTCACACAGTGGTACAGGAAATTAACTACTTCTGTTTCAATTCGAGTCACCAATAGAGTTTGCGGAGGTCCCGATACAATTTTGTTTCCACCAGGATGCATAGCATAATGACTACTATGCACCTCCTGAAGGATCGACTACCTCAACTCTTTATCATTAGGTACGCAAATTTGACCTCTGAAACACAAAACTTTATTACTATTCAAGCTGAAATTGAAAGTTTATTTGAACCATCTTGTTGCAGTCGCTGAACTAAGGACTCATCACTCAACTGTTTAGCTCAAATCTACTCAACCCAAGTAGGTTTAGCCAGTTACTACCAAAGGTTTGTCAAGGGATTTTCTCTGATTGCGTTACCCTCTGACAAAGTTTCTATGTAAGAATGCTCCATTTGTATGGTCTGAGGCACAGTAGTCTACTTTCGATAAGCTTAAGTCAGTTTTTGACACAAGCTCCTATTTTAGTTCACCGGAATCGGGTCGGGAGTTTGTGGTGTAACAGTCGATGCATCACACGTTGGGCTAGGATGTGTACTGATGCAAGACAATAAAGTAGTTGCTTATACGTCGCGATAGCTTAAGACGCACGAGGGTAACTACCCTATACATCATCTTGAGTTGGCTACAGTCGTGTCTGCTCTGAAAATCTAGAGGCACTGCTTGTATGGTGAAAGGTGTATCATTTACACCGATCAAAAAAGCCTTAAATACCTGTTAACTCAAAAAGAGTTAAATCTTCAGCAGCGTAGATGGGTTGAGTTACTAAAAGATTATGACTACACGATAGAGTATCACCCGGGTAAGGCTAATGTGGTAGTTGATGCCTTTAGCCGTAGGGCGATAACTAATTTGAGAGAAATGTTAGCTCGTCTCAGTTTGGTTGAGGATGGTGGGTTGTTAACTGAATTACAGGTTAAACCTACTTGGGTTGAGTAGATTTGAGCTAAACAGTTGAGTGATGAGTCCTTAGTTCAGCGACTGCAACAAGATGGTTCAAATAAAACTTTCAATTTCAGCTTGAATAGTAATAAAGTTTTGTGTTTCAGAGGTCAAATTTGCGTACCTAATGATAAAGAGTTGAGGTAGTCGATCCTTCAGGAGGTGCATATAGTCATTATGCTATGCATCCTGGTGGAAACAAAATGTATCGGGACCTCCGCAAACTCTATTGGTGACTCGAATTGAAACAGAAAGTAGTTAATTTCCTGTACCACTGTGTGACGTGCCGAAAGGTTAAGGCTGAACATCAGTTTGCCTTCCGATTTGCTTCAGGCGGTTAAGATTCCCCAGTGGAAATGGGAGCGGGTAACGATGGATTTTGTCAGTGGATTGCCTTTAACCCCCACTAAGAAAGATTCAGTTTGAGTCACTGTTGATTGGTTGACCAAATCCACTCACTTCATCCCTATCAGAACTGATTATTCCTTGCAGAAGTTAGCTAAATTGTATATTGCAGAAATTGTGAGATTGCACGAGATTCTAGGCACCCGACTTAATTTTAGTACTGCGTATAATCCTCAAATCGACGGACAGTCTGAGTGAGTCATATAGATTCTAAAGGACATGTTTCGAGGTTATGTAATAGATTTCTAGGGTAGTTGGGAGGATTATCTATCATTGACAGAGTTTGCATAAAATAACAATTTCTAGTCTAGTATACAAATGGCACCCTACGAGGCCTTGTATAGTTGTAAGTGTCGTACTCCTTTATGTTGGACAGAATTAAGGAATGCCGGGTTTTGGGTCTTGAATTAATTTTCTGAAACTGAGAAACACTGTGAAATTGATTCGAGATCGTCTGAAAGTCACCTCTGATCGATAGAAGTCTTATGTTGATTTAAAAAGAAAAGATATCGAGTTTTCTATAGGTGATCAAGTGTTTTTGAAGGTATCACTGTAGAAAAAGGTTCTCTGATTCGGACGCAAAGGCAAGCTGAGCCCAAGATTCATTGGACCTTACCGTATTTTGAAACATGTCGAAGTTGTTGCATATTAATTAGAATTTCTATCAGAGTTAGAGCGGATTCATGATGTATTTCATATCTCGATGTTGAAATAGTATCAGTCTGATCCATCGCATATTGTTTCTATCGATGAGATCGAGTTGCGATCGGATTTAACATACGACGAAGAACCTGTTCAGATCATAGATAGTGATGTTAAGGTATTGAGGAAGAAAAATGTTCCTTTAGTAAAGGTTTTGTGGTGTAATCATGGCACTAGGAAGCCACGTGGAACCCGAAGAATCGATCCAATGGCAGTACTCGTATCTGTTTGAATCAGGTAAATTTTGAGGCTGAAATTTCTTTAGGGGGATGAGAGTTGTAACGCCCCAAAATTTGAGAATTTAATTGTGAGACTCTGTAGTAATTAAATCTTTGTATCTATGGTTCTCTGTTCTGCTTTTGTGTTTAAGGTCTGGAGTTCAAGTCACATCGTTAAATTTTTTTTATTTTAAAATAAACAACCCTTAATCAACCATTACATAGTTAAGTTCAATTCAGTGTAAACTTATGTCAAGAATGACCCTATTGGTTCACTGGTTAAGTATTTGTATTCCGTTAGGTCTCGTGTTGAATCCCGGAGTAAGCGATAGGGAACATTTTGATAAGGGTTAGCAATATGATGAGAAGTTATCAGAATTTTAAATTTTCATCTCTTTTTTTTCCTTTCTTTTCTATCGTTTCTTCCTCTTTTTCTTTTTCCATTCTGTTATTTTTCTTAATTCAGATTGTGGTCGTAAGTAAATACCAAGTTAAACACTGTAAATCGCATCAATCGAAAGGCTATTGGTAAGTCACTGTCAATTCATTCGTTTTTTTGCAGTTTTTCCCTTTATTCTTCGTAACTTGCTCTGAATTGGGCATTTGAATGTATTATGAGAACAGCCACACACTAGTTCTAGCGATCGTCGTTAAGTTTTCGGTAAGTAACAGTTTGTTGAAGGTTTCGTGTCAAAAGTTTCGACATAGCGTAATTGGGAATTGTTGTCGATTAACTGGCTCATTTGTGTAATTGAATGGTTGTGTTAGGCTTTGGAAGTCCCTTACGTTGTTTCTGCGTCAAACTACTTCAGGTGCGTGCTGAAAACCTCATTTATGCGAATTTTGATAGCTGGAAAACTTGGCCATCGACGCCACACGGCCAGGTACATGGGCATGTGCCCAGGTCGTGTGGTGGGCCGTGTAGCTCACTGTTCATCAATTTAGAGCCACACGGGCGTGTGTCCAGGTCGTGTGTAGCCATGTTAGTGCGAGGGTTCGCACAGGCAACAAACACGGGAATGTGTCTAGGCCATGTAACTCTCTGTTTATGCTTTAAAACCACACAAATAGAGGACATGGTGTGTGCTTAGGCCGTGTGAGCCACACAGGCAAGGACATGGGTGTGTGTCTAGGCAGTGTGGCATATAAATAGGGTCCGAAGACTTTTTTGAGGCCGTGAGTATTGACCCAACATTGGTATTGACTTCATCAATGTATGAATGATCTAAATCTGATTGTACAAGAACTCTCTAATGCTATGTGACGGACATACAAGTAACATAACTGTATGTGTACTATGATAGTTATTCTGACATGGAACTGTATTATCTAATTGTGAAATAATTTAGAATGACTGAACATATATTGTGGACATTTTTTACTCTACATTTGCATGGGTTGAGATATTGTGAAGAAGGAAGTAATCTGCTTTAAATTAGTGGCTAAGCCACAATGCGTATAAATCTGAATCTAGCGCTTTTTCGCATTTTGATCAAGCTATTAAGCTACGTTTCTGTAAACGTGTCAAACAAACACTTTGTGGTGTGTAAGGTTGGTTGGGCATTGAACACCCTTAACTGTGTGTTGAGATGATCGAAGATGGTATGTAGTGGATGGGGGTAGGAATATCTGCATCTGAACCTGATATGTTTTGTATTTGATATTGAAATTCCTTTTGCATATGTACTAATTCGTCCTGAATCTGAACTGAAATTGCTTTTGTTACCAAACCGAATCTTGGAATTTGAAAACCATCTTATAAATGTGTTCTAATTAAACCAACTTTTTTTACGCACTGTGTTCACAACTCATTTTATAATTGATTGGATTTCAGGTGGTTCTCAGACTTGAACGGGTCGGCGGCGCGGGAGCTCGGTCAAGCTTTTATCTTTCTTCTAAGTGTTACTATTAGAAATTCTGATATTTTATGATGTTATGGTATTTGGGAAGATTATATACTTAGTTATATGTTGTGATGGATTCTATGTGATGAATGGTTTCTTTTGACTGTGTTATAAATGTGGTATTTGTCGTATCGGTGATGTAACTCTCGGGACTTGGTCTGGATATCTAGGCTGAGCTTAGGGTGTTACACTATTTTAAAATTAATAAAATTTGGGAATAACTTATTCATTAAAAAAGGAATAATTATATTAGGATTATTCTAAAAACTAAGGTTTTTAGGTACCAATAAATTTTACCACATCATTAAATTTTAAAGACATGAAATTATTATTATACACCCATCCATATTCAACCTACTCTCGAACTCTAGTTTTTCTTTTAATAAAAACACATTTGTAATTAAAATAAAAAAATCAAATAACACATAAACTTTAAATTTTACACAATTCTTATTATTGGAGATTCAACGCAATATAATTTTTACTTTAAAAAATGTATAACATGAAATAGAAAACAATTTAAAATCGAAAAAAAATCTACTGTCTAGAAACTTTAAAAAAAAATTGGTTGCACAAAAATAAAAAACATTAACTTCTAGAAAAAATAAAGTGATTAAAAATTGTAACAAAATAAAATATGTTTGTTTATAATTTAAAAAATTAATATTTTTAGTAATTCAATTAAATTTAAATTAATTGGAGAAGATAGTAGATATAGATAAATGTATAATAATATTTTGTTATCTTTAAATTTAATGATGTGCACTATTTTATTGGTACCTATAAACTATACTTTTTAGGATGATTCTAAAATAAGTTACTCCCATAAATTAACACAACTTTTGTTTATTTATGTCAAAAATTTTAAATAATAATAGTAAATTATAATTATAATTATCACAACTTTTTTTCCTATATTTTATACGTAGAGTTCTATTTTTATTAAGTAATAACTCTATTTTAAAATTAGCACAATTTTTTAATTAATAATTTTAGTTTAAATTTTATTTATTTTTAAATTTAAAATTACCATAACTTCTATTAAATTATAATTATATTATTATATTTAGATGTGGATTTAGTACTATGATACAAAAAATATATATATTCTTATTGATTTAAATTGTTTTCCAAAACCATACTTTTATATATATTATAAATTATAGATATAGAGTGAAGCTTGATATTTTAACAATTTTCTTTTTAAAAGTATGAGATGGTTTTTTTTATTCATGAAGTATATGTGTGTGTGTTTATATATATAAAAAAACAACATGTACCATTCACTCAAAGTGTAAACAAAATTTATTTAATTTTGAAAAAGAAGTCGTCTGAATTATACCATGGGTAATGTACCATCAACTCCATTAATAAATTTAAAAAAAAAACACAAATAAAATAGGGACAGGGCAATTCTTAATACATACCATAATACTTTAATTAAGAGGTATCAAAAGATATAATTGCTCACATTTTAGCATATTTTGTAAACTAAGAAACGTATATTCCTTTATTTCTAAAACCATTTCATACCAAAGCACACAACAAACTAATCCATCATTATAATGGTTAAGTAAAGAATCTCCATTTTTCATTTCTATCAAACAAACAAAAATAACATTAATCATTTTTAGTCCCTGTACATTTAGAATTTCAAAATTTTAGTCCTATTAAATTTGACGCGTCAAATATATCATCACATGTGCAATGCTATATTTGTTTGTTATTTTTACATATTACTCACAAAAAAATTAATTAATAGATTTAACTATTGTTGTTTGCATTAAAACTAAAATTTTGAAATCCAAAAAAATATAGCCACTACAAATGATCCAATTGATAAACATGGACTAAATCTGTAACTTTACGCATAATATAGGACTACTGACATAATTTAACCAAACAGATTTAACCATTACCATTGAATCAGATTAAAGTATAGATACTAAATTTACAATTTACGCAAATATAATGTCTAACAAGAGAGTTTAACCAAAAATAAAAGACCGTTGAGGTAAGTGATGGGTTAGCTACTTGAGCTCATGCCAATAGGTCCTGTCCCTTGTTTATGTTTAATCAAAATTTATGGTACTTAAAACTTACAAATTTTAGGCTTTCACTTTTCTTTTTTTTAGCATTTTAAACTATTATTTCCATGTTATTTTACTCTAAAAATTACTGACTTGCACTAAGAATATATCATGTACTATGTTCTTATTAGCACCTTTTTTTATTTTGAAATAAATTATTTAATTAGTGGTGTAGTTGTTTAATGACATCTTCCACACCATATCAGAAAGTAATTGGAGATTAACTTTTATATTTATGTTGAGACACTCTGACAAATAGCATTAATTGAAGGGTTAAAAAGAGAAATTAAATGGGAGGTTAGAATGATTTTCTATGTAAAGTTAGAGGACTGCAAAAGTTATTATGCCAAGAAAATAGATGGTAAACATGAATTGCTATAACACACATCCAAAATTACTTAATTCCTTATTATTTGATATTCCCCAACTGATTTTGATGTGAAATTACATTTTAATAATTTAGCGGAAAAGGAAAAAAATCCCTTTATCTTTTTAAACCACTTGAAATTTAACTCTAGATTTCAACGCAAGACATTTTGATGAGTCACTTGGGATAATATAATTTTTTTTGATGAGTCACTTGGGATAATATAATTTTTACATTTGAATTTGGTAATTAAGTTTATTTTAAGATTTATAATTTTTTTGGTTCATGTGGTTCTTGATCTTGGCAATTAATTTATTTTGGTCTCTAAATTTAGATTCTATCGAGATTTGATTACGTGATCCATGTTACTTAAGCAGGATCGAACGGACTAAGAATTGATCAATATAATAGTTCAAACAAATGGATTGAACCAACTGCTTGAAATTGATAAAAATTGAAAGTCAAGACAAAAATCGAAAATTGAATAGGTTAACTAGATTAATAAATTTTTTTTTAGATTTTCATGAATTTTAATTAATATTTTTTTATTGGTCCGACGGTCGAACCAGTCAAACTAATTGAATCGCTAATCAGTGATTTGATCTATTCAACCACCAGTCCTGTTATTAAAACATTGAATATGATACTCTTAATATTTTACAACATCATCTGAAGATTTATATAATTTTTTAAATTTTTAAGTGATGACTTGGCATAGTCTCAGAGTCTCTTATCATCAAAATTTTATATTTTTCAAATTTAGATATCAAAATTTGTCTAGTTCAAATGTCAAAGTGAACAAAAAATATATATATTGGAATGAATTTAATTATCAAGTTTATGAACCAAAAAATATATTATTGAAATTCTCAAAATAGATAAAGTAAAAAAAGTTTTAAATCTAAAAATTTTTTTAGGGAGTAAAAAATGTCAAGTTTTATCATTTAAAGGTGAAGATCCACGTGTCACCATTTTTGAAATCACTATAAAATATATACTTAAAATTTTAATATTAATTTTTTTTTGTTGATGCCAATTTTATAAACAAGTAATTTTTTAAAAAAAAAATTAAAACATCCAACACATAATAATGAGAAGTATTTGGTACACTATCAAAATTCCACTAGCAAGGTTTGTGGTGGTGACAATTATTTTATAGGGCATAATAAAATATTAAAAAATTAATATATATATAATCGGATCATGATAATTTTTTAACTTTATTTGTGGAGTTAAAATAATACATTGTTAATGTACCAAATATTAGGCCAATAATAATATAATAAATAATTATTTTTTTTATTTTTCATTTTTTTGGTACACTTTTTTTCAACTTTTAAAACTTAATAATAATAATAATAATAATAATAATAATAATATAATAATAATAATAATACAAACAACATAATTAGAATCACAAATATAATAATATATGGTATTAATAATCATTAAAAAAATATATCACTTAGGACACTTACGGCATGTTTGGTTCACTATAATAGAATAAGGTTATAATAGAATGCTATTCTTTAAGAATGCAATAGGGCTTTAGTGGAATACAATAAATATAACAATAATTTGGTTCAATTGAATGGAATAGATATATAATAGGTATTACATTGTTTGGTTAATTGTATTGTAACACCTCACACTCAACCTACATGTTATGGCCAGATCTTGAGGTATTACGCTTTCCGTTTGAAAACCCAAAACTAAAATCTAGCTTTGGAAATCGTGTGATCTAAACATATTATTTTAGGCAATAATCTTACTTGTTTTTTAGGAAACCATGCGCAATACTTATTTATTTTATGAAAAAAAAAAGTTTAATTTGATACTTTACTTTGCAGTAGAAATTTCGGAGTTGATAATTTGCAAACCGTGATTTCGATAAGCGAAAACATATAATTTTACCGATTGAGCATATACTGAAACTTTTGTTAAAATCATTTACAATTTGTAGTGGAAAATTCTTTAGCGTGTTTAATTTTGAAAAACCAAGCATTTGTTTTAATTGATAGAAATAATGCAGAAACATTTAACTAAATAACAAAAAACCGCCACAAAAAATCGGAACCAAAATTAATCCAAAAATTAGTTCAAAAACCAAAAGTCCAGAAAATTAATTATTATTAATTCAAACCATAACAAATCAGAGTTCCCAAATATCACACCATTCCTAAATCTGTCGATTACCTAAAATGATGAAATGAAAAGGGGTGAGCTATAAAGCTCAGATTGTTACTTAACTTACAAAGAAACATAAATAACATGATAAATAGATCAAAACATCATAGGGAATTTCATCAAATTCAATGGGTAAAATTGTGCATGCATAGTTTATGTCGATGCAGTATTTTCGAAAACGTAATGCAGAGTTTTTACAAAACTTCCTACCCAACTCCGTTACACACCAAATTAAAGTTCCCCAAAATTCGTCCATTCAAAATCACACCAACAGATAATTGTGGACAATGCCACCAGAGTTGCAGTTTAAACTACCAGATTAGATATATGTGGTCAAGCCACTATATTGCAGTTAAGATGGCCAGAACAGATATGTGTGGTCGAGCCACTATAATTGAAGTCAAACTGCCAAAACAGATATGTGGTTAAACCACCAAATAATGCAGATCATTAAACTTGTAGAACTTCCTCCTTACCATATTACCCCAACCCCATGTAATTTAACATGGCATGAAAATACAAATTTAGAACAGTAAGCATGTTGAACATACAATCATATATTTAATAGAATTCGGTAGGCATGCGAATAGATATGTCAGATTTCAATAATTACAAATCACTTTAATCAGAATAGCCACAATGCCATATGCGATGAGAATTAGAACAAAACATAACTCATCAATAAACACATAAACTTACCTAATCAAAAACATGCTAACGATGCTCACAATTTTACATATCATAACAAATTTTATAAGGCGATACAACTCCAGAATTTACGCAACCATATCAGAACAACAGTTTTCATTTAACAAACATCATAATATCACTTAAAAAAACTATAAAATCATAACCTCGAACCGCACTTCCAAAATACAGCCCTTAACTAAATTTTACTGAAAAGGACCAACACGCCTGTGTGGCCCACACGACCCACTTAACCAAGCCTGTGTGACCCATACAGCCGTGTGGCGTTGACAGTGAATTTTTTAACTTCGCGTCATTCATTTTTTTTCGAGTTATCATTACACACCTGGTCGTTTTTGATGCAACAGAACAATGAAGATCCCATAACCTAAAACGGACATTAAAACAATCAATTTAGCAACAATACATTTAAACTAAGCCACTAAGTCGACCCCAACAGCTACCACTAAGCCTTAACAAACCGAAAATCAGCTTTCTGACATTTAATTACTTACCCAAACAGTAACGGCAGTCCTAAAAATCTCCTAACTCTCTGGAAGGACATCGTGCACTTCACCAACTTCTCCTAGAAGTACACCAAAACCATCAATTAGATCAAAACTCACAACACACACACTCTCATACCTTCCATATGAAATGAGAACAAGAACATCACCTAAAGTAAACATAAACTACTTACAGAGGAAATATCGTTCTAAACAGAGCATTTTAATCACAACGTCCGACAATGCAAATGGTTGCAAAGTATGAAGAACAAAGAACAAATGAGAAAAGAAAATAGAAGGGAAATGACTTTGGACATGTATCACTCAAATAACATAATGGACGCGTTTATATAGATTATACATAATTTCCCAGGAATGCTTACCACAAATAGTCATATTCATGTAGCGCATAGCGCACTTCAGTATATACATACAAGTGCTTCACAGAAAACACACTAACATACATGCATACTGCAACTCCTTAAGAAGATATGCCTATTTTTATGGATTTTAATCACTCAAATAATCGTTGAAACATAACCCGCAGGTGACAAGTTAGAAAACACACCAAAGACGTACCTTTAGCTCAATCCAGAGCTTCCGTTTCGATCGTCTGCCCCGATCCAGTAATAGCAACTAATTAAAAGATCATGAAATTTTTATTAGAATCCCCATTTACAAATAGTTTACTAATGTTTCAACCATATGCAACCCCTAAGCAAGGCCTTCTACTCACACCCTACTGTTCTTACATCCCTACTCCTCAACAATCGTAACATACAAGCTATAAGACTTACTAAAAGGTTGATTTGTTAACTAATTAAACAAAATCTTAGCTTTAGCTTAATGAAGAAGAAAAGAACATTTAGGTTAGAAATAAGAACTAGAACGTAAAGTAGAAAGTAAAGTCATCTAGAATGTTTTCTTCCTTGCTAGATATAAACTCATTGTCCCCCTATTGTGGAATTTGATAAGTAATGATGCTTACCTATCCCAAATCTTCTGATTTTTCCATAAAAATTCGGGGGAAGTTAAAGAGTAGCTGAGGAAGATCTTGATTATTGTTTGACCAGTCAAGGAGATGGTTAAATCAATTCAACTAACTCCCAACTAATCTTATCATGAGAACTAACTTGGACAGTGCTCAAGCAAATTGAGTATACTATACTTTGACGGTTGACTCACATATGGCATGACCTTAAAGACAATTAGGCCTCTTACAACATTCTCATACATTTGGTAGGCTCTTTGTGCCTAACCAAAACTCTAAGGTGTACTCTTCCTTAGGCGAACTCGTTCTTGTTCATCTTCTTTCTTTACTTCGAAGATACCCTATAACTAAATCTTTAGGTACCGCCAACAGACGGATACTTTAGCGCTGGTATAAATCAATACTCTAACTCACCAACAAGTCACCAGGGTGGCGGGTTATATTAACATAGTGCCAACACCGTTTACATACATACGTTACGCACCTTTTTGGATCCATCGCTTTTGGGGTGTGACAATATCTTCCCTAATTATGTCTCCATATTTGATAAAAAGTACGAGAAATGGATGCCCCTAGAAACGAATGGAACGTGGGAAGTAGTTGACCTACCAAATGGGAAGAAAGTATTTAGGTGTAAATGGGTGTATGAGAGTTACAAAGCAAGACTTGTTGCTAAGGGATACACACAGACTTATATAGCTTGTAACACCCGAAATTTGGGGTTAGAAGTTTTGAGGTTTGTAGTAAGGGTCAGTGAGTAGGTTGAGAAGTTGAGTTTATTTTCATGTTTTAATGTTAGAATGAGCATCCTGGTTTGGTGGTGGAGTGTGTTGTTAGCTTGCTTTGGTTCTGTGTTTGAATCCGTTGTGAGAAAATGAGGAAGTTTTTTTTCTAATTTTATTCTTTTTGAATTACTTAGTTTTGTTTATTTATTTTATTTTATTTATTTAGATTTTTGTTTAAAAGAAAATAGAGACAAGAAAAACCAAAATTTTGACCCACGTTACTCTACTCTTTTTCCTTCTCTTAACACTCGCCCCCCCAAATTTCTTTTTTATTTTCTTCTTTCTTTTTCCACTTTTTATTTTGGTTGATTTTTGGGCCATTGCATTTTCATTCTCCAAATT
This sequence comes from Gossypium ekmanianum, assembly GCA_025583645.1. NCBI lineage: Eukaryota > Viridiplantae > Streptophyta > Magnoliopsida > Malvales > Malvaceae > Gossypium > Gossypium ekmanianum. The sequence goes on from CM046644.1 coordinate 31,143,838, forward strand.
AATTCTGGGTTTTATCGTCATCATTGTTGGTAGATTTTCCTCGTGTGTTCTGTTTGATTGGTTTCGAAATCGAGTAAGTTTTATCTTTTGAATTAATGGAAGAAACTACTTTCGTTTATATTTGTTGTGGTAATTAGAAGTCTTATAGTCCTAAGTTTTTATGTGAATTTGAGGTTTTTGACAATATATTGAACAACTTATATGAGTTGTGCTAAGTTTTATGGATAATATCTAGCCCATTATGGAAGAGATCGTATCACTTGGGGAATCATATATTGAAGATTGGATTGAATCGAATTATCTAAGTCAACCCTTGGATCATGGATATTAGATTGGATTGAAACTCTATTTTTTTGAGTTGCCAAAATTTCATATTTACCTACCTTTATTGTTATTATTACGATGTATTTAACTTATCTTATTGTTTTATTAGTGAGATTGAGATAGATCTTCATATGTAAGCAAGTCTTGAAATAAGTCTATATAATTGAAAGACTTGTATAGGTGAATGTATTGAGAGAATTAAGCACTTAATCTATTCTTGTGAGGGATCTTATTATATGAGTGCATTTTGACAGTAAAACCTTTGTGTTGTGATTTTTCTTGTTAAATTCATAAAAGGATGAATTTGGCGGCGAGAGTATCAAGTCTTCAGGTACAAAGGTAAGGGAATTGTCACGAGGTGTGCTAGATTAGTCACTTGTTGTTTTTGTTGAAGAGTGTGTATATTTCTCACTGAGCTACCCGTTGCAAATGCAGGAAAATTGATTTGCGTAAACAACTTCCTTGTGTTATATTTGTTTACTGTTTTCCATATTTGGTGGTGAAGAAGTGCCCATTTTTGGTGTAGCTTGATTCTTAGCAACTGTTTTGTGCTTTCATTATTTATCTTCAAGTGTTATAAGTCAATTCATGGATAATCCTAAGAGAATTCATTTTCAAGTTGTTTATCATGTGTTGCATTACCTAAAAGCTAATCCTAGAAAAGGAATATTGTTCAAGAGAAATTTTAAACTTATCCTTAAAGCTTGACCAACAGAAATTATGTTGGGTCTCCTATAGATCAAAAGTCTACCTTAGGTTAATGTATGTTTCTTGGTGGCAAATTAGTGATATGGCTGAGTGAGAAACATAACTTTGTGGCTAGATCAATGTGGAAGTTGGGTTTAGAGTAATGGCACAAGGCATTTATGAGTTGTTATGGCTAAGATTATATTAAAAGATTTGAAGAACAAATGGGAGTGGACCAATAATGTTATACTATGACAATATCAACCATTAGTATTGAACCATAGCCTTGTCTGACATGATTGGACTAGGCATATTGAGGTAGAAAGACATTTTATCAAGAAGAAGCTAAAGAGCTGGCTTATTTGTACTCCATATGTTTCTTCGAAAGGGCAAATAGTAGATGTCTTTACAAAGGGCTTAACAGTAACAATTTCCATGGAATCATCACCAAGTTGGGAATGGAAGATACCTATTCACTAGACTAAAGCAGAGTGTGGAAAATACTTATCTTTCTATTTATTGTATATATCTTGTAAACATCTTGTTCCTAAAATTTAAGGATTAAATCATTGATTTTCAGATAGATTTTATTTCCTTTCTTCTCTAAAATAGATGCATAACTAAGGGAATATACAAGACAAGATTTCAATTTTACAATAATGATGATTGAGAGAGGACTTGACTATTGTAGAGGCTGGTTTTCATGAAATTGCAATGACCCTAGTTATATAAAGAAGAAGAAAGAAGAAATTATCATTAATGGCTTTCAAAATTTTACATGTTGTAGCGTGTTATTAGTTGGTTTAATTTTTTTTTAACGAAAATGTTAAAGGGACTAATTTGAGTGGCAGAATGAAAGTAAAGGGGGCAAAGTGATTGAAAAATAAAAAAACTAAAGATGCAAAGTGAGATTTTTACTATAGTAGAAGGGTAATATAAATTAAGTTATCAACAAGTGTCGAGTGTAATAATAAAATACAATATTACATTCCTTGTGAAAGCAAACATGATATTATTAATAAAGATAAACATGAATCTCGGATATAAAGCATAAAATTGAAATGAAAAATATTGAAGATAAAAATATTTCTAAAAAAAAAATTCTTATTTCCAGAACCAGGAATAAAAGGGTTATAAATGTAATATTAGCTGAGCAACGGCTAAATCCAGCAAAAATGAAATAAAATCCAAATACAAAAAAAGAAAAAGGTATTTGCAGTGTGGCCTTGGCATTTGTGTTTTGTTTTGTATTTAAGATACTATCTATTATTTCCTGCATGCAACTGCCTTACCATGTTGCAGATGATATCTTAGCCGTTCATCTACTGTCAATTTTCATTACATGTTTTTATGTCCCTTGTTTTGTTTTCTTCTAGCTTTACCCTCACTCTTCTTTACTTATTTTCACATTTATTTCTAATAATTTTATTAGCTCTTGTCTCTCTCTTTCTCTTATTTTCTTACAACATTGCCCCACTTTCTTTCCAGTTGTTTCCATTTTCCTCAGCTCACTCTTTTTCTCCATCGTTGTCTCTTCTCTTCAACTCTGGGTTTCGTTTGTTTCCCCAGAAAATTCTGAGATGGCTTGGCTTCTTATTCTTGTTCTTGTTTTCGCCGTTTCTCAAGCAACAGCTGATGAAGGTAAAAGCTTTTATCTGCCTCATATCTCTCCTCAATCTTTGTTTTTAGGACTTCATTTTGATGGGATTTTGCTTTCTGGGATTTCTTTTCTTCCCTTTACTTCTTCTGAGTCATTTATTACTTGAAATGTGATGAACATGAACTGTAGCTGAAGTAACTTGGAAATAGTGTTTGATAAAGAGTTTGATGAACATGAGCATGTTCTAGAAACAGTGTTTTGACTGTAATGAAGTTCTTTTAAATTTTTACTTAGATTGGGGGGATTTAGTAGGTTTAAAGCATTAAATTGGGGAATAAGCAAGGACAAAAGGGCGGTTGGGAGGTGCTAAAAGAGAGAAAAAAATATTAATATGTATGACATATATACATATATGTGGCCTACATGTCAGATAATGAAAACATAACTGATAACTCTCCAGAGAAGGAAGGTACATAATCGGATATAAAGGGGATACTTATTTTATTGCGGGCCATGGATTTTTCTGTGTATAATGTGCAAGCCAGCTTTCATGCTGGGGGTGGGGGATTTAAGGGATAGTTTTCCCTCACTTTGTTCATATTTTCCCACTACTATTGCCTTCTTTTGTTGAATTTAGATAAAAAAAAAGGAAAATGATAACCCAAAACCCAAGGTAGAAAAAAAATCCCAGTTTGGAGTTTCTTTATGTTTAGATTGCTATGATATATTTTATATGTTTGTTTTTGTCTGAGACTTTATGTTCGGTAGCTACATTCAACTCCGACTAAATCCAGAGAACCTAATCGAAGGGTAAAGCATTTTCAGTGAAAACCTCGTCATTGAAGTCCTTAGCCCTTGACATAACAAGCATTGCGATATATATTTTATATTTAAACACTAATTTAATGTAAAATAAATATTAGATATAGTTTATAGATCCTTAATAGAAAGATTCTTTTGGATTAATTGGACTTAATGCTAAGATGGTTTTTAATATATAAAACAAAGAGGTTAAACTGGATTTTAACTGATTCAACTATCATCCAGCAGCTAAGGTCCTTGAGGTCATTTCATTTGCTCATTTTAGTCCTTTATTGTGTTTTCTTTTAAGAAAAAAAGTCTTGGGCAGTGACATAACCATTGTCTTGGTAATGAAAAAATAGTCAAAAGATTACTGGACCTAGGTAATATTGCCTAGATATTAGAAAATGTTGTTGGCACTGGAATAGGGAACATGCCATGCTCCATTATTATATACATATATATTTGTCTTAATCCTTTTGATGTAGTTAACATGCACCCATGTCTCTATAATTTTTAAGTGAAATATTCACATGGAGAAGTTTCTGTGTCAGAACTCTATTTTAGTACTATCTTGTTATAAAATAACAGTTTATTCGGTAGCAGTTATGTGAATCGACTTTTTATTTTTCTTAAAATATGTACGTTTTAGACATGAGTATGCGAATATATACTCTAAAACCCCTTTAAATGCTTAAAAAAACTTATATATGACACATTCATATCCCAGGTGGTTGGTCCTTGATGTAATATTGCAAAATGTGTTGTTTTAATTGTTTTTGTCTAATGTTGTTGTTGCAGAACCATATATTGGAGTGAATATAGGGACAGATCTATCAATCATGCCCCACCCAACTCAAGTGGTTGCTCTTCTTAAAGCTCAGCAAATCCGACACATTAGACTGTACGATGCAGACCGAGGTATGCTAGTTGCTCTTGCAAATTCTGGCATTCGAGTTATGGTTTCCATCCCAATGAGCAACTTCTCGGCATTGGCCAATCGAATTCCACTGCAGCTAATTGGGTCTCTCGGAACATCGTTGCACATTATCCAGCAACCACATCACGGCAATTTGTGTTGGTTCCGAGGTTTTGACTACTCTTCCTAATGCAGCACGGATACTTGTCAATGCCATGAAGTTCATTCACTCGGCCCTTGTGGCATCGAATTTAGACAACCAAATCAAAGTTTCATCACCTCTTGCTTCGTCCATAATCCTTGATTCTTTCCCACCTTCCCAAGCCTTCTTCAATCGCTCGTGGAATCCGGTTTTGGTCCCTATGCTTAATTTCTTGCAGTCGACAGGGTCGTATCTCATGCTTAACATATACCCTTACTATGACTATATGCAATCAAATGGTGTGATTCCACTAGACTATGCACTTTTCAAGCCTCTCTCTCCGACTAAGGAAGCTGTGGACGCTAACACACTTGTCCACTACTCCAATGTCTTCGATGCAATGGTTGATGCTACATATTTTGCCATGGCTTTTCTGAATTTCACTAACATTCCTGTTATAGTGACTGAAACTGGCTGGCCATCAAAAGGTGATTCCAACGAACCAGATGCAACAATGGAGAACGCCAACACTTATAACAGCAACTTGATCCGCCATGTGATGAACAAAACAGGAACTCCTAAGCGCCCAGGAATTGCTGTCAGTACTTACATCTATGAGCTCTATAATGAGGACTTGAAACCAGGGCCAATCTCTGAGAAGAATTGGGGATTTTCGATGCAAATGGTGACCCTATTTATATACTACGTTTGACTGATTCTGGGTCATTGCTAGCAAACGATACCACAAACCAAACTTATTGCACTGCAAAGGAAGGGGCTGATCCGAAGATGTTGCAAGCTGCTTTAGATTGGGCGTGTGGACTGGAAAAGTTGATTGTTCACCCTTGTTGCAAGGAAAACCTTGTTATGAGCCAGATAATGTGATTGCCACGCACTTACGCATTCGACACTTACTATCACAGGATGGGGAAGACTTCGGACGCATGTGACTTCAATGGGGTTGCAGATATTACGACAACAGATCCCAGTAAGATGAATCAATACCATGCGTCGCATGCATAGATACTAATATATCGAAAAGCTTGTGTTTTACTACATTAATGCTACAATAGAAAGAAACTAACCAGTTTGCTCGTTTTCACAGGTCATGGATCTTGTATTTTTCAGGAAGTAAAAACTAAAATCATTTTACCCTTAGGCTTAGAGTTTTAACTTGTTACATATAAAACGAACATGTTAATAACTTATCCTTCTCATGCAGCCTCGGCAGGAAGGCCATGGTAAATATAACGGCACCATCGATGAATTCAACGACTTCGGATCACCGGGTCGGAGCATTTATGGCAGAGGAGATTGGTAGCATGTATTGGTAATCAAAGTTATGGTGTGGAGCTAATATTGTTGTAGGGTGGTGGGATGTGTCAGCAATTTGAATGAGAAAATTTTGAGAGTAGGGAAGGTGGTGGGGGTGAAGGATTTTAAATGGGTGAAAGCGGTCATTCGATTTTGTACAAAAAGTAAGATGGAGTCGAAGTCTTGCTAAGAACTTCATTTAAAATCCTTAATTCTTTAAGATGAATTTGCCATTTGTCCAAGCTCTTTTGCATGTTTATGAAATGTTATTGTTGCAATGCCTGTCAAAATCCGCGACTTGAACCATTTAAAATGAAACATCATTCATCAAGATTGTGTGGGAATTTCGTAAGGATTATTTGGAAAGTAGTGATAGTGTATTGCGTCTGTTATAATTGGATGTGTGGGTCCCGGGTATTTTGTGTAATACTGACCTACACAAGGCTTTTCGTGCGTTTTTCTTTGTTTTTTCTTGAAAAAGATAATGAGGGAGGATGGTGTGGATTAATACTCAAATTGAGGAAGATTATAAGGTGTCATTAAAAATACTGGGTTTGCTATCTTTCTAAGTATTTGTGGTTTCTCTAAAGCTTGGTGCTCAACTTTTATATTTAAATTTGTTATTGTAAAAGTGACTTTAATCATCTTTTCATTTTCAACCCTTAATTTGTTTTGTTTTGTTAAAACATTCCAAAATGATGAAAAAGTTTGTTAATTGTTATGTGAGTTTAATAATTTGTAAAAATTAAAAATTTAAAATATATTTTTTAAATATTGTTTTGAATTTTTTAAAATTTTAAAAGTTAATTTATTGCTAACGTGTCACCTATTTGGAAAATGAAGCAAATTTAAAAATTAAGCGAACGAAAAATT
>CM046644.1:31150597-31335732 GCA_025583645.1 Gossypium ekmanianum
TGAAATCATTTGACTTCGTTAAATAATTTTCACTTGATTTTAAAATTGTTTCAAAATTTTCTAAAAGTTTAATGTAATTATTCAAAGTTTATTTCTTAGACTTCAAATTTAAAAATCATTTTGTCAATTTTAACTTATATTCAAAAACACTTCAATTTATTATATCAAAATATTTTATCAAATAAAGCTTGGTTTAACAGGAAGCACATCCATTGCTTCGCTTGTAGGAGAAATCAGAGTGTCAAATGGCAATGAAGAGACATCGGTTGGCTCCGCTAGGCAGGGCAGTCGACCACAATGGATGCCATTAGCTGGAAAGTCTGTGGGTGAAGGAAGTCACAAGCAGTTAATCGCCTCATAAATAAACTGAAAGTAGTTCATCCCAGCTTTTTTTTCTGATGGAAACAAAAATTAGTGCAAGAAGGATAGAAGGTGTTAGGAGGAAATATGGTTTTCATAATGGTATCGATTCGGGAGTTGGGGGCTCTAAAGGTGGTTTATCATTAGGATGGAGGCAACATAATGTGGTCAGTTTAAGGACTTACTCGTAACACCATATAGATGTGGTGATTCATGAAGAATAAGATGGGTTGATGTGGTGTTTTACGGGTCTTATGAGTATTTGGATGAAAGATTCAAGAGTAACACTTGAGAGCTATTATGGCAAATGGGTCAAGATCAAACTCTCCTGTGGTTAGTTGTCGGGGACTCTAATGAGATTGCTTTCTCGTTTAAGAAGAAAGGTGGTTGTATCTGTGCAGAGAAAAATATGGAAGCTTTTGGTACTGTCCTACTTAATTGTGACCTCAATGATTTGGGCTTTATGGGAAGATGGTTCACATGGGAGAGAGGCAGATTTGTAACACCCCGAACCCGAGACCGTCACCGGAGTCGAACACGAGGTGTTAACAGACTTTTAAAAAAAATTTCCCAGACACTGCCAATCTGCGTACTAGTCGCTCTAAAAATCATATCTTGAGTTTAGAAGCTCGGAATCCAGTTCCGTAAATTTTCCATGAAAATAGACTCATATTCCCATCTACATATTTTTTTCTAGAATTTTTGGTTGGACCAATTAGTACAGTTTATTAGTCAAATTCTCCATGTTACAGGGATCGACTACACTGACCTTTGCGCATTACGACTTGGATATCTCCCTGTACAGGGCTTCAATACTGATGCCGTTTGTTTCTATAGAAACTAGACTCAGAGAGGAATCTATACATATATGGCTTGACTCCTAATTGTCTCTGGTTAATTTATAATGAATTTCCAAAGTCAGAATAGGAAATCCAGAAACCGTTCTGGACCTGTCTCACAAGAACCTGAATATCTCATAACATACTGTCCGTATGATTGTTTACATAATTTATTCACTATTTAATTCCATTCCTAATATTTTTAGTGAATTTCCAAATCTACATCACTGCTGCTGTCAGCATCTGCCTTTAAGGTAGACTTTACCTATTTCATAGTTTCCATGATTCAACTAGCCCTTTTAGCATAAATAGCACAATTTATGATAGTGATTAACCATTCCCATGGCCAATCCTTGTCAAGCATATCCACACCTCTCAATAACCATACCCATACCAAATGATTATAACATTATACTCAAACATATATAAGCCATTTTCGCATGGCTATCCAAAATTATACAAGTCCAAAGGGTCCATGACCCACAACGAACGGGTAGTCCTATACATGCCATTTCGAAGTTCAACCAAAATTGTACCAAAAAGGGGGGGGCTTTGATAGTGTGGGCGACTTCGACTTCAAAATCCCGAGTCCGATAGCTGGAGAACCAAATCTATAAAACAGAGAGCCAAAGCAACGAGGTAAGCATTTTAAAGTTTAGTAAGTTTCAAGTAATGAAATTGGCTGTGACTAAAGTATTCCATTCACATAGCTAAATGGATCACTTTATTAATACACATTCTCATACACATACTTACTTCACACTTCATCAACATATACACACAAGGTATTAACCTATCTAAAAGTCGAAAGTTCGTTAGTCGATTGAACGAATACTATTAAAAACGAATCGACTTTTCCGATGCATACAAACACATACCTTATCATTTGGGTTTTTCGAGCGTTTTAATTGAATTTATTACAGCACAACACGCTCACCTTCGAACCCAAGTTTCTTCGGAATTTAGCTGGATATAACCACAAGCACAAATGCCTTCGGGTCTTAGCCTGGATTTAGTAACTCGCAAAAGCCTTCGGATCTTAGTCCGGATAAAATCACTAGCACAATTGCCTTCGGGTCTTAACCCGGGTATAGCAACTCACACAAATGCCTTCGGGTCTTAGCCCGGATAAAATCACTAGCACAATTTGTACACCCCGAACCCGAGACCGTCACCGGAGTCGAACACGAGGTGTTAACAGACTTTAAAAATAATTTCCCAGATACTGCCAATCTGCATACTAGTCGCTTTAAAAATCATATCTTGAGTTCAGGAACTCGGAATCCAGTTCCGTAAATTTTCCCTGAAACTATACTCATATTCCCATCTACATATTTTCTTCTAGAATTTTTGGTTGGGCCAATTAGTACAGTTTATTAGTCAAAGTCTCCCATGTTACAGGGATCGACTACACTGACCTTTGAGCATTACGACTTGGATATCTCCTGTACAGGGCTTCAATACTGATGCCGTTTGTTTCTATAGAAACTAGACTCAGAGAGGAATCTATACATATATGGCTTGACTCCTAATTGTCTCTGGTTAATTTGTAATGAATTTCCAAAGTCCGAACAGGAAATCCAGAAACCGTTCTGGCCCTGTCTCACGAGAACCTGAATATCTCTTAACATACTGTCCGTATGATTGTTTTGTTACTTTCCTATGAAAATAGATTCATCAAGGTTCGTTTACATAATTTATTAACTATTTAATTCCAGTCCTACTATTTTTAGTGATTTTCCAAATCTACATCACTGCTGCTGTCAGCATCTGCCTTTAAGGTAGACTTTACCTATTTCATGGTTTCCATGATTCAACTAGCCCTTTTTGCATAAATAGCACAATTAATGATAGTGATTAACCATTCCCATGGCCAATCCTTGTCAAGCATATCCACACCAAATGATTATAACATTATACTCAAACACATATAAGCCATTTTCGCATGACTATCCAAAATTATACAAGTCCGAAGGGTCCATGACCCACAACAAACAGGTAGTCCTATACATGCCATTTCGAAGTTCAACCAAAATTGTACCAAAAGGGGGCTTTGATAGTGTGGGCGACTTCGACTTCAAAATCCCGAGTCCGATAGCTGGAGAACCAAATCTATAAAACAGAGGAGCAATGAAACGGAGTAAGCAATTTATGCTTAGTAAGTTTTGAGCAAGGAATTCCAGCACAACAAAAGTATAGCATTCATATAGCTAAACGGATGATTTCATATGCACAAATTTTCGATATCATACTTGCTTCACATTACCAACCCTTATGTACATACACAAAAGATCAACTTAGCCAAAGGCCGGTAGCTCGTTTATCAACTGAGCGAATACTTATTTGTAAGGGCTCAACTAAATTCAAGCACATACGAAACATACCTCAATGTTGGGATGTTTCTAGAGCATTAACTGAAATTTTTACAGCAAGATCATTCATTCCCAAATCACGTACCTTCGGAATTTAACCGGATATAGCTCCTCGTTCAAATGCCTTCGGGACATAGCCCGGTTATAGTAACTCGCACAAATGCCTTCGGGACTTAACCCGGATTTTGTAACTCGCACAAATGCCTTCGGGACTTAACCCGGATTTAGTAACTCGCACCAATGCCTTCGGGCTTAGCCCGGAATTAGTATCTCGCACAAATGCCTTCGGTCTTAGTCCGGATATGGTCACTTAGCACAAAGCCTTCGGGACTTAGCCCGGACATCATTCAAATAACCATGCACATTTAACAATAAATCATGGCACATTCGTATTTCATTTTCGTTAGCAAAACTCAAACACAAGACACTTATCATTCTTGTGATTTCGGCTCAATAGCCACACACAAAGAGCATGATTTTGATTTGCTTAAAACATGATCTAATCAAATCTTAATTTAAGCTCTCTTACTCAAGAACTTACCTCGAGTGTTGTCGAACGATTCCGATAGCTATTCGACCACTTTTTCCTTCCCTTTATCGGATTTAGTTCCCCTTTGCTCTTGAGCTTAATTAAACAAATAAATTGATTTAATCATTTGAGCATCGAAAAGAGGAACACAAGGCACTTAGCCCATATTTATACATTAGACATTAAAGTCACATATGTATGGAATCATGAATCAAACTCAACATTTTAGCTAATTTTTCCCCCTTGGCCGAATATGCATGTCTATTTTGGGGCCGATTTCAACACTTAATACATTCTACAAGTATGGTCACTTGTATTGACTAAACACCCTTTTGTTTCAAGTTCAAACTTGGCTAATACACACATATATACACTAGTAAAGCATCCTCTCCCTTTCCATCAATTTAACACATGCATTACTCATTAATATACAAAAATTATATTCGGCCTTAGCACACAACTTGCTAGCCGATTCTTCTTCATTTAGCAACCAATGCACATATGTGCTCACTCAAAAATGCTAAAAAGAAGATTCAAGAATCATCAATCCACCATCACATGCATCATTACAAAGCTTTACACTTAGCATGCAAATGACATCAACACAAATCCACCTTAGCCGAAACTTAACTCATCTTCATGCCTCATCACCACAACATCAAACATCAACCAAGAATGATGCATCCATGGCCGAGTGTCATGTCCATCACATAGCAAGATTTAGACCATGGGCTAGGTAGAACTCAAGCTAACAACTAAAATATGCATGCATCTCATGGAACATCACCAAACATACCTTAGCCTAGTCACATGCATGGCCGAACCTCTTCAACCTTTCTTCTTCCTTCCTCCTTAAAATTTTCAGCCAAATGAAGATGAAAAAGGATGAACAAAATTTTCTCCTTTCTTTTCTTTAACTCACGGCAATGGGGGGGGGAAACAACACACATTTTTTTTTGTATTCATCATACTCTTTTCATTATTTTATGCCCATGCCCTTATTTTATTTTCCTAACATACCTCACTAACATAACATGTTTGTGACATGTTTCCACTCATGATGCACTAACACAACATGTCTATGACATGTCTTGCCCATCACACTTGGTCTACCATGCTTGTCATGGCCGGCCACTACTCATTAGGGGGGAATTTGACATGCAAGTCCCCCCTTTTTCCACATGCACTAATAGGTCCTTACGCATTGACCTATCACATTTTAAAATTTTCTCACATAAGTCCTATTGATGAAATTCACTTACAATTAACAAAATTCAAACACGAAATTTTCACACATGCACATGTACATATAATGAGCATCAATTATGACGGTTAATTATTTTTACGACTCGGTTTAGCGGTCCCGAAACCACTTCCCGACTAGGGTCAATTTTGGGCTGTCACAACTCTCCCCCACTTAAGAAATTTTCGTCCCCGAAAAGCTTACCGGTAAATAGGTTTGGGTATCGTTCTTTCATCGAGCTCTCGGTTTCCCAAGTAGCTTCCTCGATCCCGTGTTTGAGCCATAACACCTTCACTAACGGAACCCTTTTGTTTCGCAACTCCTTCACTTCACGAGCTAGGATACGCATCGGTTCTTCTTCATAACTCATATCGGCTTGAATTTCAACCTCTGATGGGCTAATTATGTGCGATGGATCAGATCGATAGCGTCGAAGCATCGAAACATGAAAGACGTCGTGAATCTTTTCAAGCTCAGGGGGCAAAATCAATCTATACGCAACCGGACCAACTCGTTCGGAGATTTCGTACGGCCCAATGAATCTCGGGCTCAACTTGCCCTTACGGCCAAACCTGAGTACCTTTTTCCAAGGCGAAACTTTAAGGAACACTTTATCTCCCACCTGATATTCAATGTCCTTTCGTTTCAAATCCGCATACGATTTTGACGATCTGTGGCTGCTTCAGACTTTCACGGATTACCTTTACTTTCTGTTCGGCATCTTAATCAAATCAACTCCGAAAATTTTACTTTCACCGAGCTCGGTCCAAAACAATGGTGTACGGCATTTACGACCGTACAAAGCCTCGTAAGGTGCCATCTTAATACTTGATTGAAAACTATTGTTGTAAGCGAATTCAATCAAAGGTAAATACCGTTCCCATGAACTACTGAACTCGAGGATGCAACATCTCAACATATCCTCAAGTATCTGAATTATCCGCTCAGATTGACCATCGGTTTGGGGATGAAAAGCAGTGCTAAAATGCAGCTTGGTACCCAAAGCTTCTTGCAATTTCCTCCAAAATCGCGAGGTGAATCTCGGATCTCTATCCGACACGATAGAAATAGGTACCCCGTGTAATCTCACAATCTGAGAAACATACAATTCGGCTAGTTTATCCAATGAAAAATCCGTACGCACGGGGATAAAGTGAGCCGACTTAGTCAGTCTATCAACAACAACCCAAATCGCATCCTTCTTACTTGCTGACAATGGCAGTCCGGACACAAAGTCCATTGTGACTCGATCCCATTTCCACTCGGGTATCATGATCGGCTGAAGTAATCCTGAAGGCACTTGATGTTCCGCTTTCACTTGTTGACATATTAAACATCTCGAAACAAAGTCGGAGATGTCTCGTTTCATACCATGCCACCAAAACCAACGTTTCAAATCGTTGTACATTTTCGTACTCCCCGGGTGAATTGACATTCGGCTACAATGGGCTTCGTTCAGAATCATCGAAATGAGTTCCGAATTCCTTGGAACACACAAACGACTTCTGAACCTCAAACAATCATCATCAATTTGAAACTCCGATTCCTTGTTCGGACACACTCAGCCCGTTTTGCAACCAATTCATCATCAACTTTCTGGCTTCACGAATTTGATGAATCAATAATGGTTTGGCTTTTAATTCAGCTACTAACACATTGTCGGGTAGAACAGACAAGTGCACATTCATCGCTCGTAAAGCAAACAATGATTTCCGGCTTAAGGCGTCCGCAACCACATTAGCCTTTCCCGGGTGGTAATCAATGACAAGCTCGTAATCTTTCAACAACTCAAGCCAACGTCTTTGTCGCAGATTTAAGTCTCTTTGAGTCATCAAATATTTGAGACTTTTGTGATCCGAAAATACATGGCACTTTTCAAACAAAGTAATGTCGCCATATTTTAAAGCAAATACGATGGCAGCTAGTTCAAGATCATGGGTCGGATAATTTTTCTCATGTGGCTTTAATTGTCTCGACGCATAGGCCACACTCGACCTTCTTGCATCAATACGCAACCCAACCCAAGTAGGGATGCGTCACTATAAATGACAAACTCTTTGCCTGATTCGGGTTGCACTAAAATTGGAGCTTCAGTCAAATAAGTTTTCAGTTGATCGAAACTTTTCTGACATTTCTCCGTCCATTCGAACTTAACATCCTTTTGAAGTAGCTTCGTCATTGGTGTGGCTATCATCGAGAAACCTTTGACAAATCGTCGGTAATAACCGGCGAGCCCCAAAGCTCCGAACTCAGTAATATTTCGGAGGTTTCCAGTTAAGTATGGCTGAAATTTTGTTCGGGTCAACTCGAATACCCGATGCGGATACCACATGACCCAAGAAGCTAACCTCTCTTAACCAGAACTCACACTTACTGAACTTAGCATATAACTGCTTATCCCGCAAAATTTGCAACACTAGCCTCAGTGCTCAGCATGTTCGGTCTCATCTCTTGAATAGACCAAGATGTCATCAATGAACACAACTACGAACCGATCCAAATATGGTCTGAAGATCCGATTCATCAAATCCATAAATACCGCAGGGGCATTAGTGAGCCCAAACGGCATCACTAAGAACTCGTAGTGACCATATCTCGTTCTGAAGGCAGTTTTGGGTATGTCCGATCTCGAATTCGCAACTGATAATAGCCCGATCTCAAATCTATTTTTGAGAACATTGAGGCTCCCTTCAGTTGGTCGAACAAATCATCGATACGCGGTAACGGATATTTGTTCTTTATCGTCACTTTATTCAGTTGACGATAGTCAATGCACAACCTCATGGTTCCGTCCTTCTTTTTCACGAACAATACTGGTGCACCCCAAGGTGAGAAACTTGGTCGAGCAAAACCTCTATCCGTCAATTCTTGCAACTGAGCTTTCAACTCTTTTAACTCGGTTGGTGCCATACGATACGGAGCTATCGAAATCGGCGTAGTCCCAGGTACAAGCTCAATACCAAACTCTACCTCCCGAACAGGTGGTAAACCCGGTAATTCTTCAGGAAAAACATCCGGGTATTCACAAACCACCGGCACAGATTCGGGTTTCTTTTCTAATTCTTTGTCATCAAGTACATACGCAAGGTATGCTTCGCACCCTTTTCTTACATATTTCTGGGCCAACATTGCTGATATTACAGCTGGCATCCCCTCCAAGTCCGTAGACTCAACTCGGATTACTTCGTTATTTGCGCACCTCAAATCAATAGTCTTGCTTTTGCAATTCACAACCGCATCATGCGCGGTCAACCAATCCAAACCAAGAATAACATCAAATTCATCAAACGGCAAAAGCATCAAGTCCGCCGGAAAACAGGAACCTCGAATTCTAGGGGACATTTCTTACACACTTTGTCGACAAGCACGTAACGACCCAAGGGATTTGACACCCGAATTACGAACTCAGTAGACTCAATAGGTAAAGTCTTACTGGATGCTAAGGTTTCACATATGTAAGAATGAGTAGAACCGGGGTCAATCAAAGCAATTACATTAGTATCAAAGAGAGTAAAAGTACCGGTAATAACATCAGGCGAAGAAGCATCCTCGCGGGCACGTATAGCATAAGCTCTAGCAGGCGCACGAGCCTCGGATCTGGTCGTAGCATCTCTAGATCCTCTCTGACCACCACTAGCATTGCCCGTATTTCCAGATGGTCTACCTCGAGCAGTGGTAGCACCCGGTTTCCCACTCTGATTTACATTCTGTTCAGACAACCTCGGGCAATCTTTAATGAAGTGGTCAACTGATCCGCACTTGTAACAGGAGCGGTCAGGGAATCTACAACTCCCCGAATGCCATTTACCGCAATATCGACATTTCGTTCTGTCTCGACGTTCATTCCCAACACTGGCGACCGAAGTGCCTCGTGTACCCACAGGGGGTCGATCACGATCTCGTCTAAAAAGGCCCGAAGTGCCTCTCGACAGCCCACATCATCTCGAAATTTCTTCGATGCCTGTTGAAGAGACTTTCCCGAAGATCTTTTACGAAACTCTCCAGTTCCCACATCAACTTTTTGTTTTTCTTTTCTAAGCTCTTCGGCTTTACAAGCTCGCTCGACAAGTACTACGAACTCTCGTATTTCAAGAACGCCAACGAACATTTTTATATCTTCATTCAGCCCATCCTCGAAGCGTTTACACATAATAGCCTCGGACGAAACACATTCCCGAGCGTTCTACTAAGTCTAACAAATTTTCGCTCGTAATCAGTAACTGACATGGAACCTTGCTTAAGCTCAAGAAATTCCTTCCGTTTTTGATCAACAAATCTCTGACTGATATACTTTTTCCGAAACTCAGTTTGGAAAAACTCCCAAGTTACTTGCTCTCGGGGCACAACAGAAGTCAGAGTACTCCACCAATAGTAGGCAGAATCGCGTAGCAAGGAGATAGTACACTTTAGGCATTCATCGGGTGTACAAGATAGCTCATCGAGTACCCGGATAGTGTTGTCCAACCAAAATTCAGCTTGCTCGGCATCGTCGCTATCCGTAGCTTAAATTCAGTAGCCCCATGTTTTCGGATTCTGTCAACTGGGGGCTTATTTGACCTTATTTGGTCAGTTACCGGAGGTATTGTAGGTGCGGGGGTGGTATTAGTCGGGAATGGAGGTTGTGGAACAGCCGTATTAGTTCGAATGTATTGGTTGAACCAATCATTCATCACGCTATAGAAAGCTTGTCTAGCTTCATCATTCGGGTTACTAGCATTAGGTTGAGAGTCCGGCGCTGTCCCTTGTGCGGGAGCAGGCGCTACACTCTCAAGATCATCAGCTACCTCTCGGTCGGGATCGGGATCCATTACTATAAATAAACACATTTGCAAATGTCAGAAATCACCACACTATCAATAATCACATAAAATGGCATGTATAGCTAGACCCAACGCATTACGGTAGTCCTAGAATCGACTAAACCGTAGCTCTGATACCAATCAAATGTAACACCCCGAACCCGAGACCGTCACCGGAGTCGAACACGAGGTGTTAACAGACTTTAAAAAAATTTCCCAGACACTGCCAATCTGCGTACTAGTCGCTTTAAAAATCATATCTTGAGTTCAGAACTCGGAATCCAGTTCGTAAATTTTCCCTGAAACTAGACTCATATGCCCATCTACATATTTTTTCTAGAATTTTTGGTTGGGCCAATTAGTACAGTTTATTAGTCAAAGTCTCCCATGTTACAGGGATCGACTACTGACCTTTGCGCATTACGACTTGGATATCCCTGTACAGGGCTTCAATACTGATGCCGTTTGTTTCTATAGAAACTAGACTCAGAGAGGAATCTATAATATATGGCTTGACTCCTAATTGTCTCTGGTTAATTTGTAATGAATTTCCAAAGTCGGAACAGGAAATCCAGAAACCGTTCTGGCCCTGTCTCACGAGAACCTGAATATCTCTTAACATACTGTCCGTATGATTGTTTCGTTACTTTCCTATGAAAATAGATTCATCAAGGTTCGTTTACATAATTTATTCACTATTTAATTCCATTCCTACTATTTTTAGTGATTTTCCAAATCTACATCACTGCTGCTGTCAGCATCTGCCTTTAAGGTAGACTTTACCTATTTCATGGTTTCCATGATTCAACTAGCCCTTTTTGCATAAATAGCACAATTTATGATAGTGATTAACCATTCCCATGGCCAATCCTTGTCAAGCATATCCACACCAAATGATTATAACATTATACTCAAACACATATAAGCCATTTTCGCATGGCTATCCAAAATTATACAAGTCCAAAGGGTCCAGACCCACAACAAACGGGTAGTCCTATACATGCCATTTCGAAGTTCAACCAAAATTGTACCAAAAGGGGGCTTTGATAGTGTGGGCGACTTTGACTTCAAGATCCCGAGTCCGATAGCTGGAGAACCAAATCTATAAAACAGAGGAGCAATGAAACGGAGTAAGCAATTTATGCTTAGTAAGTTTTGAGCAAGGAATTCCAGCACAACAAAAGTATAGCATTCATATAGCTAAACGGATAATTTCATATGCACAAATTTTCGATATCATACTTGCTTCACATTACCAACCCTTATGTACATACACAAAAGATCAACTTAGCCAAAGGCCGGTAGCTCGTTTATCAACTGAGCGAATACTTATTTGTAAGGGCTCAACTAAATTCAAGCACATACGAAACATACCTCAATGTTGGGATGTTTCTAGAGTATTAACTGAAATTTTTACAGCAAGATCATTCATTCCCAAATCACGTACCTTCGGAATTTAACCGGATATAGCTCCTCGTTCAAATGCCTTCGGGACATAGCCCGGTTATAGTAACTCGCACAAATGCCTTCGGGACTTAACCCGGATTTAGTAACTCGCACAAATGCCTTCGGGACTTAACCCGGATTTAGTAACTCGCACCAATGCCTTCGGGCTTAGCCCGGAATTAGTATCTCGCACAAATGCCTTCGGATCTTAGTCCGGATATGGTCACTTAGCACAAAGCCTTCGGGACTTAGCCCGGACATCATTCAAATAACCATGCACATTTAACAATAAATCATGGCACATTCGTATTTCATTTTCGTTAGCAAAACTCAAACACAAGACACTTATCATTCTTGTGATTTCGGCTCAATAGCCACACACAAAGAGCATGATTTTGATTTGCTTAAAACATGATCTAATCAAATCTTAATTTAAGCTCTCTTACTCAAGAACTTACCTCGGGTGTTGTCGAACGATTCCGATAGCTATTCGACCACTTTTTCCTTCCCTTTATCGGATTTAGTTCCCCTTTCTCTTGAGCTTAATTAAACAAATAAATTGATTTAATCATTTGAGCATCGAAAAGAGGAACACAAGGCACTTAGCCCATATTTATACATTAGACATTAAAGTCACATATGTACGGAATCATGAATCAAACTCAACATTTTAGCTAATTTTTCCCCCTTGGCCGAATATGCATGTCTATTTTGGGGCCGATTTCAACACTTAATACATTCTACAAGTATGGTCACTTGTATTGACTAAACACCCTTTTGTTTCAAGTTCAAAACTTGGCTAATACACACATATATACACTAGTAAAGCATCCTCTCCCTTTCCATCAATTTAACACATGCATTACTCATTAATATACAAAAATTATATTCGGCCTTAGCACACAACTTGCTAGCCGATTCTTCTCCATTTAGCAACCAATGCACATATGTGCTCACTCAAAAATGCTAAAAAGAAGATTCAAGAATCATCAATCCACCATCACATGCATCATTACAAAGCTTTACACTTAGCATGCAAATGACATCAACACAAATCCACCTTAGCCGAAACTTAACTCATCTTCATGCCTCATAACCACAACATCAAACATCAACCAAGAATGATGCATCCATGGCCGAGTGTCATTTCCATCACATAGCAAGATTTAGACCATGGGCTAGGTAGAACTCAAGCTAACAACTAAAATATGCATGCATCTCATGGAACATCACCAAACATACCTTAGCCTAGTCACATGCATGGCCGAACCTCTTCAACCTTTCTTCTTCCTTCCTCCTTAAAATTTTCAGCCAAATGAAGATGAAAAAGGATGAACAAAATTTTCTCCTTTCTTTTCTTTAACTCACGGCAATGGGGGGGAAACAACTACACACATTTTTTTTTGTATTCATCATACTGCTTTTCATTATTTTATGCCCATGCCCCTTATTTTATTTCTCCTAAAATACCTCACTAACATAACATGTTTGTGACATGTTTCCACTCATGATGCACTAACACAACATGTCTATGACATGTCTTGCCCATCACACTTGGTCTACCATGCTTGTCATGGCCGGCCACTACTCATTAGGGGGGAATTTGACATGCAAGTCCCCCCTTTTTCCACATGCACTAATAGGTCCTTACGCATTGACCTATCACATTTTAAAATTTTCTCACATAAGTCCTATTTGATGAAATTCACTTACAATTAACAAAATTCAACACGAAATTTTCACACATGCACATGTACATATAATGAGCATCAATTATGACGGTTAATTATTTTTACGACTCGGTTTAGCGGTCCCGAAACCACTTCCCGACTAGGGTCAATTTTGGGCTGTCACACAATTGCCTTCGGGACTTAGCCCGGATATCATTCAAATGCTCATGCACACATATATCAACAATCATGACACATCCATATTTCATTTTCGTTACTAAGTCTCAAACACAAAGCATTTATTTAATCTTTCCAATGTCGGCTCTATAGCCACACACAAGGAGCATGATTTCAATTGGCTTTATAACATAGGCTCTATGCACATTCGGCTATCCGTCATAGTATGACTAATCATTTCAATATAATTCAAGTAGGGTCATTACTCGAAGACTTACCTCGGATGTTGTCGAACAACTTTAATGGCTATTCAATTACTTTTTCCTTCCCTTTGTCGGATTTAGTTCCCCTTTGCTCTTGAGCTTAAAGAATACAAATAGGAGTATTCAATATTTAAACCAATAATATGAATTTATTTATCACATTCGGCAATCACATATCATTAAATTTTCAACCCAAAATGTCATTATATGACCACATATACACATATCCATATACTTAAGCTCAATAATATCATGTACTCACTTTAAGTATATTGCCGAATATACTTAATCATACACACACCTAACCAAAATAATTTCAAAAATCTTTATATCATTTATACACTAAGCCGAATACTCTTACCAAGTTCACCTATATTCTTCAACAAATTCTTCATTGATCAAACACATATTCGGCTAAAGAAATGGAAATTTTAGCAACTTTTGATTTAATACTTAATCAATTATAATACATCTAAATATTCTTTTTTATATTATTAACTCAAATCACATACATTATTTACTATAACATTTTTACATTCGGCATTAGTGTCAACCATAGTAGCCGATTCTTCCTACTTTGTACCCATGCATCTATTTGATCCTTAGTTAGTTCAAACACTTCGCACACTAAGACTCATCCAATTTTAACAAGAAATAAAATCCTTAATCCTCAAACTACCATGGCCGAATGTTATAACCCAAGCCACATATATTGTTCCTCAAGGCCCTTCAAGGACCACATTCGGCACCTCCATAATAACAACCCAAATTTCAACCTTCAAGAAAGAAGAAGAAAAAATATATGTGCTAAGAGCTTCAAACTACTTGGCCAACTATCAAACCTCCTAACAATCAAACTTAAGCCATGGAATGATTAGAACTTGAACTAACCACCTTCTTTATACAAAATTTTTCCAAGAATTTCAAGATACTTACCTCTTCTTAATCCTCATCCAAACCGAACATAAAGCAAGAGAGCTCTTTCTTCTTCCTTTGATTTTTTGGTCAAGAAAACAAAGAGGATGAAGCCTTTTTTTTTCTTCTAGTTTCGGCAAAATGGGGGAGCAAGGATGAAACAACTTTGGTTTCTCCTCCCACTCCCCTCATATTTTATTGTTCTTAACACAACATGTTGTCATAAACTTTTCATAATATGTTTTACCCATCACAATTTGTCTATCCACCTTGTCATGGCCGGCCACTACTATTTAGGGGGGGAATTTGACATGCAAGTCCCCCCTTTTTATCTCATGCACTAATAGGTCCTTATGCTTTGACCTATCACATTTCAAAATTTTCTCACATAACTCCTATTTACAAAAATTCACCTACAATTAAACAAAATTCAAACATGAAATTTTCACACATGCACATGTACATATAATGAGCATCAATTATGACGGTTAATTATTTTTATGACTCGGTTTAGCGGTCCCGAAACCACTTCCCGACTAGGGTCAATTTTGGGCTGTCACAAGATTAGCATCTAACAATATTTGGGAAAGACTTGATAGGGTGTTGTAAATTTGACATGGTGAAGTAAGTTTCCAGAATTTTCTATTTCCCATTTGAAAAATTCATTTTTTGATCATTTCCCTATTTTGGTGGATATGAAAGGACGAAGTAATTTAAGGTATGGGAAAGGAAAATTCAATTTTAGATTCGATACAGACTGGTCTCTAGAGGGGTCATGTGAGAATGAAATATGAGATTATTGGGCATTAGTAATAGAAAATTTGCTAGTAAAACTTGAGAGATTGGGAAATAAGTTACAACTTTGGAGTTGTACGATAAAGAGAGAGTGGGAGGCCCGAAAAAGAAAACTCGAGGACAGAATGAAAGAGTTATATGTGTAAGATTCGGATGACAATGTTCTTGCTGAACTGACAGGAATCCAACTTGGACTGAATCTAGAGGCAGACAAGTAGGAAATTTGTCAGGAACAAAGATCACACACCAATTGGCTTACTAACGGTGATCAAAATACTACTTGTTTCCATAAGGTGGCTATAGGGAGAAAATAGTGTAATAGTATTAGAGGCTTTAAGGATGATTAATGGCGTTGGGTTTTTGAATCAGACAAGATCAAGAGAATGGCCACATGCTATTTCTGTGATTTATTTACGGCTTCAAAAGCCGAAGATACGTCGAGAATATATAGGAATGTTCAAAAGAGGATTTTAAATGAGATGAATGAAAATTTGATGCAACCATTTAAAGAGGAAACAATCTAGGCTGTTGTCATAGATATGGCTCCTCTTAGAGCCCCAAGAATTGATGGTTTT
Source organism: Gossypium ekmanianum (assembly GCA_025583645.1). Lineage (NCBI taxonomy): Eukaryota > Viridiplantae > Streptophyta > Magnoliopsida > Malvales > Malvaceae > Gossypium > Gossypium ekmanianum. The sequence continues at coordinate 31,166,581 of CM046644.1, forward strand.
TCGGTTTTGTTTTACTAGAATTTTTGGCATATTTTAGGAAAGGATGTCACGTCATATTGCCTTACTGTGCTTAGAGGTGAGATAGCAACGGAAGATATTAACAAGACACACAACATTTTGATTCCAAAGGTTAGTAACCTGAGGATTCTTACACAAGTTAGGCCTATTAGTTTATGTAATGTTTTATATAAAATTATTGCCAAGGTGTTAGTGAACAGAATGAGTAATTTTTTGAATTGTTGTGTCAATGAGGCTTAAGAGGCTTTCATAACAGGAAGACACATCTCTGACAATGTATTAGTTGCATATAAGATATTTCACTCGATGAAAATAAAATGACGGGGTAAGAGATGGAATTTTGCTCTGAAACTTGATATGAGCAAAGTGTGCGACAGGGGGAATTAGAATTTTTGGCTAGGATACTGATACGATTAGGCTTTCATGTTGACTGGGTGACATTAATCATGAGGTGTGTTGCATCAGTTTCTTACACGGTTGGCATTAATGGGGGGAATAGTGCGAGATTCGTTCTGTCAAAAGGATTATGTCAAGGTGATCCACTAAGTCCCTATCTGTTTTTGTTGTGTGCTGAAGGTTTTTCCACTATTTTGGATGAAGTAAGGGAATCATATTTAATAAGAGGGTCCGAATTGGTAGAGGAAGACTAACTATTAATCATTTATTTTTTGCTAATGATTGTATCCTTTTTGGTGATGCATTAAGGGAAAGAGCTGAAACTATCCACCAAGTAATTACTGAGTATGAGAACGCTTCTAGACAAAAAGTCAATTTTGATAAATCACTTATATATTTTGGGGCAAATGTCGATGATAGTGATAAATATTTGATGCGAAACAATCTTGGGGTTCATGTGTTGACAAACCCAGAAAAATATCTCGGATTGCCTATAATGGTGGGAAAGAAGAAAAAAACAGGCCTTTATGCTTTATGTGGACAAATTTTGGAAGAAATTGGAGAGTTCGAATAAGATATTCTTATCAATGGGAAGGAAATAGGTCTTTATAAAGGCTATCTTGTAGTCAATTCAAGCTTATGCTATGTTGTGTTTCCTTTTGCCAAAGACATTGTTTTGGTAACGTCATGATGTGGAGATGGTGGCATCACAACGTCGGCCCTGGATTTTCAAAACTTTACAATTTGGTTTTATTTCATGATTGGGTCAACAAAAGAGCTTTTGTAAACTCGATTAAGGCTCGGATTTAGTTGTGAATCATATTATGAATTTGTTTAAGTCATAAATGTTTGTTTGTTCGATATATTTACTGTATTTTGATAAAAGTTGATTCGGCAACAGATGTAGCATCATGTAGTTCAGACCCGATGACCAGGTCGAGTAAGGGGTGTTATAGGTCTCTAAAGCATTGGGTGTCCATGAGAATGTATCAATAGTTTCCTCAGAGCACCGAAGGTCTGTGGGAACATGTCACTAACTCCTAAGCATTGGATGTCCGTGAGCATACATTAATAAGTTCTCTAAAGCTTTGGGTGTCCATGAGAACGTATTAGTAGCTTTTGAGCATTGGGTGTTTGGGAACGTATGTCAACATATGATACTTACATGAAAGCTCAAGGAAATGATGTCATGAGATATTGGTTCTATTATAAACTCGACTGAATGATATATTATTATGGTTTAATAGTAAATTTAATTATTTATTATATTTTTATTTTTATTCAAATTATGTTAGCACCATTGAATTATTTATACTCAGCGTATAGATGTGTTTGTTTTTATATGCAGATGTTGGATAGGTATTTTGATAGTTAGGATTTGTGAAGCATCAAAGGCTCAGTGGCTAAACTCAAATCAAGTTTGTCTTCTTTTGTTAGTAAATGGTTAATAACATGTACCTAGGTTGAGTTTGGTGATTAAATGTCATTTTGGATCTTTTGGTAGGTGTTGGTACACCTTAGACTTATAATGGTTCTAATATTGAATTTGATGGTTAGACTTATAATGGTTAACGACATGTTTTAGCTTGTTTTATAAGTAGCATAATTCGTATTAGGATATAAAGTATTGAATGCTATGATTTTAAGTTATATAAATAAGCTTTTGAATGTTAATTGAGTGTGCATTGATGTTGTATGGTATTGGTATAAGTTAGGTGACATTTGGAGATGAAATTCATTTTGAAAGTTTGCATAGTGGGTAAATTTATGATTTGGTCTCGAGACATCAAGAACAAAAATGAACTTGGGCATTTCTGGATAATGGTCTCGAGACATGACAAACATGTCTCGAGACATGGTTTGCTTGGTCTAGAAACATGAGGCTAGTTGTCTCGAGACAAGAAAAGATTGAAGCTAGAGGCCTGAAACAAGGGGCCATGTCTCGAGACTTGGTGCCAAGTCTTGAGACACCGAGTTGAATTTTAATAATCAAGTTTGGATTCCAATCCTAACTCTGAGTTTGACCCAGTATAACCCCAAACATCTTAAATAAGGTCAATGTACATATATTGCGTGTGTTTGAATATAGAATTCTTGAATTAATGAGTTATGTTGTAATTATTCATTAATTACTTAATAAATAAGTTGAGATAGCATGAATTACTCCGACAGCCTAATGTGACGTCACACATTTGAACTTGGCAGCTACGTCAGGTATGGGGTGTCAAAAAAAAATTCTTCCATTAATATATAACCAAGGGGATAGCCAAAGAGAGACAAGTAAGGGCCTTGCCCACTTGCTCAATGAGAAAATTGCTTTATAGTTCATCTCCAAAATTAAAAGATTCAATTTAATTATTTTTAAAGTTTAATTAAATGAAAAAATTATAATTTTAATCATTTTAAAAATTAATAATTTAATTTCAACTTTTTTAATACAAAATTTTTAACTTTGCCTATTGTATTAATCATACCTATTTGGAGCATTAACTTTTAATTGATTGATTCCTAACCATTTCATTTCAGATAGATTAATTGGGAAATGCCACTTACGAAGAGATACTTACTATACGTGTCCAAAGCCGACCAAAGGCTGGACAATCAGATGGTTCTAGTAATAAAATATATAAAATTAATAAAAATATTTTTAAATATTAAATAAATAATAAATTCAGATCGACTCGAGTGGGGAACAAATTGTTCCTCTGTTTCCGGTCTTTGGTGTGGAAAAGATAGATGTTTCATCTTAATTTCTAAGGCCCGGCTTGAAATTGCCATATTTCCGCTACTGAAACTCAACTTCATAAGCCTGAAATTATAAAAATATATCGAAAAAGTCTTCAAAGATTCGTTTTATGGTAAACAAATATTAATTTTTTCATTTTTTTAATAATATCAGGTTAAAAAATATATTTTACTATTGTTGTTGCGGCTGTTTTATAGATATATATAACCATTGATGTCTTAGTGCCTTTGTCTTATCTGTTCCCTTTTAGTTCTTTGTAAAAGAGAAAATATACATATTAATTATTAAGCCTACCAACGTTGCTGACAGTTACTTAATTAGATTAGAGGCGAATTTCATCATGATGTCCTCCTGCATGGCTCATGCATGGCAACAATTTTCAGTGAGTTCCTCTTTAAAACAAATTAACCAGATAAACTTATAGAAATGAAAGAAATATTACAAAGTTTAATTATTTTATTTCATACTTAGAATATATTAATTAAATTAATTTATCCATCTCTAATTTATATGGCAAAACGAAAACGATTAGTACGATCTCTAAATTAAATATTACACGACGATTGCTTGCTAGACATATAAATATAAAATATATGACTGATATCAGATCCTTAGATAACTCAAGGATGAAGCAAGGAACCCGCACCACCTTCGGGGCAATCACCACTTCCACCAATGCCACTGCCAAGACCACCAATTCCACCCCCTAAACCTCCAAGACCTCCAGTGGCACCGCCCAGGCCGCCTAAACCAGGGGAATCACCAAGTCCACCAAGTCCACCAATTCCGCCCCCAAGGCCGCCAAGGCCACCACCAACTCCACCTCCACCTCCACCTCCAAGACCGGTTCCTGCAAAGCCACCAACACCACCAAATGCAACGAAGTTCTTTTGGTCATCAAGACCAGTGCCAGCAGGCACATTCCTTGCTGCCGTACTGCAGTGAATGACTGCAAAAGTAAGTGCAAGAATCATAAAACACTTGGCCATCTCTCTCTTTTTTCTTTTCACTTACCTCTCTCACAGGGATAGGCTGTACTGTGTTGCCATTAGATCCGTCCTTTTAAAGACAACCTTTTAAGTACATAACTTTGCATGGCAGTTGTTGGCTTTAAATGAATTTAATGCTAATCAATATCATTCCCACCGCCCGCATTAAAACCATCATGTCTTTTAGAAACTTAGTGTAGGTTTGGATAGGCGATTAGATACATAACTACAGTATCGTTATAATATCTAATCTCACCGCCATCGCTGTTTTTACACTAATCGCAGGTGAATACACCGTCATGTTGGCTTTAAATGAATTTAATGCTAATCGATATCATTCCCACCGCCCGCATTAAAACCATCATGTCTTTTAGAAACTTAGTGTAGGTTTGGATGGGCGATTAGATACATAACTACAGTATCGTTACAATATCTAATCTCACCGCCATCGCTGTTTTTACACTAATCGCAGGTGAATACACCGTCATCCAAACTCACCCTTAATTTAAGAACTTTTAACAAACTTATTTTAGGACAAATCTTAGAAATGTTTGATACAAAATTCACTCTTCCTGTATATTAAATCCTGAGATTTATTTATTTTAAATAAAAATATAACTTCGTCTTTTATTACTTTATTTATTTTTATTATCTTCATTTTTATATTTAATATTTTTAATTAAAAATAATAAAAATTCAATTACTTCTAAAATATGTTAATTATTATTAAAATAAATAAAATTGTAAAATATAATCATATCCTAAATATAATGTAATATTTAATTAATATATAAGTATTTTTTGAAGTTACAAATTTAATCATAATTCTAATTCAAAAGAATACGTCTAAATAAATCTATACAAAGCCTACAAAAGGAAAGACATTAATTAGAATAAATATAGATCAAGAATTCATCCATGATCTACACAAAGTAAACCTGAAATCTGGGATCTTAAAATTCGTAGGGTCTTGATTTTATTATTAAGCTAAATCGTCATTGTTGTAAGTTTATTTTTATAAAATTATTGTCTTTTTATTTTTGTTTCTTTAAATATTTTTATGGAAATACGTGTTAATATTTAAATTTAAATTATTTACATATATTAACTTTGTAATGACTTATTTTTTTCATCATTTTTCCTTTTTTATGTTTTAATTAACTTCTTTTTTTAAATAATAACAACTATTTAAAATTTCCGCTCTTTATTAATTCCTTATACATTTTTTTCTGGGTTTCTCAAGCAGTTTTTTCTTATTAAAAATCACTTGCATATTTATTTTTTATTAATAACCAGCCTTTTTAAAAACACAATTATTAGTTAACTTCTGCTTTACATTATCTTTATTCTTTCACTCACTTTTTCTTATATCATTTTTATTTTTTCACCCTAGTATATGTGTGTGTGTCAGCAAATATAATTAATCTCCTTCGTAGGAAGACAAATAAAACTTATCTAATTTTTATATTCCTTTTCATTTGATTTAACTTACAATTTGGTATTGATACTGACCTACATTATTTATATCATTCATGTATCTTCCATTGATTTTTTAGTCTTGAAAAGTTATTTCTCGTGAGCTATTTCATCTCTTTCATTATTTTTTTCATTCTACCTGTGATTTTACCTACATATGCATTCAACAAGGGGCAGACTAGAAAGCACTTAAACGAATGGAACCACTGTACTCAGTTTGCAGATATTCTAATATTAGATACAATATAATTTTATAAAATATAGTACGACACCAGACATAATATAATACAAATAAATAATATTTTTAAGGAATAAATATTAAAAATATACATAAACTTTAGTCAAATATGTAAGGTTATATATAAATTATAATTTTGTGCAATTTTATATGTGAAAACTTGAGTTAACTCAATGTTCACAATTATCAATATAACATATCATTTTATGTTTTCATATGCAACAAATATATTTTATCTAGTATGAAAAGAAAAAGATATATTTATTTCTTTAAATGTGTATAGTTGAATCACAATCAAATTTTTATGTATATATTTGAATCACAATTAGAATTTCCTGTGTATAATTACACTAAAAATAAAATTTATGTATCAAATTACACCTTGGATCAAAGTTTATATATAGTTTTGAGATTTATCCCTATTATAATATATATATATAATACTAATCATTAATATTATATTATGGCACATTTTGAGTAAAAAATATGTAAGAGATATATTTTAAAAAATTAATAGAAAAATAAGATTTCGATTGAAATATTAAAAGTATAGTGTTGAAAATCATAAGGCTTTCAGTTTAAAATCATGTGTGTGCATTTTTATTTTCAATATAAATAATATAAAAATAACTTTCAAATAATATAGAACAATAATATTTTATTTATTATTCAACTAAATTCATGAATTTAATCTTTTATATAGAAAAGAAACACGAAATGGGCATACAAATTGGCACGAGTATGAAGGCAGTGAAATGATTACATCGCCACTGACAAAACTGGGACCATGCAAATGCTGCTATGCAATAGAAATGGATGCAAACAGCTGGCTTGTTTGAGTAGTTACATGGATGGCAAAGGAGATGATCCTTTTAGCTTTGCTGTAAATGGATCCCATCTTTAATGGCTGCTCACCCAACTTCACGTCTTTACTTATTGCCTCTACTAACCAACTCTACCCCTCATGTTATTCATTACTTACCCCTAGCTAACGTGTGTCTGCTTCCTTTAGTATAAAATTCCTAGTAGCTAGCTAGCTATTATTTGTTGATTGTTACTCGAATTATTAATATTTTTTATAGATAAAAAGTAATTTAATTTGGGTACAAATGACTAGGCACATTGCACTCTTAATATAAGAATGCAAGTTTTAACCCTGAAGATGACATTGTTAGGATAGGCAACAATGAATTCAGAATATGGATGGTAAAACAAACGTGAAGAATAAAAAAAAAGTCATATAATTTTAGATAAAAAATCTATTATAAATGTTAAGATTCCAACTTCATGAGAAAGTAATTGTTTTTTTAAGTTCAACTTGTATTAGGATGATATTAAAAAGTCACTTTTTAGGTCCTCAATAATAACAAGTCATATCATGTCACATCCCAAAAATTAGGTTAGTAGAAATTTAATTAGTAAAACATGAGAGTGGCCACGCTTTGTTTTTGTGTTAAAAAGTGTGGAATTGTGCTAAGAAATTAATTTGTTGTAGTGGCTAAGTGTTAATTATGTGTGTTTGACGTCTTGTGTTTAAAATCCTTTACTTGAATTATTTGTTATATTTTTTCCAACCCCTGACTTTCGATATCAGAGTTAAATATAATTTCCGCGCCACTAATGATAGAATGAGCCTGTTAGTTTTGTGGTAAGGTTTCAGTTTACCTTTCGGTCATGTATTTGAATCCCTGTGTGTGCAAATGTGAATTAACTTTTGCTATTCTCCACTGTACTGAATAAATGGATAAGGTTGTATTAAAACTGAATTCTATTAATCTATTAAGTTATCAAATAGAGGGTTTAGTGGTTAGTTTTGTTTTAAAAAATAATGATAATAAATAATATTATTAAATAAATGAAAATAATAATAGGTAATTCCTTAAAATTCTCCCCATGCCGTATACTTCTCTTTCTCCACTATTCCCAATTTTTGTTTTATTTTTTATTTTTGGTTACAGAAGGCTTATTCTCTTTTCTTCTTACGTTTTATTTTGTTCTTTTTTTTCTTTTAGTTAATTTCTTTTTTTGTTTTTGCCTCCTTGTTTCTTTTCAGTTTCTTCTTTGTGGTCTTGTATTCTCGATTTGTTTTGTCAATTCTTTTCCAATTAATTCATATTGATTGTGTGTGGTACGTATTTCGGTGTAAGTTTGAAAGTTTCCATGAGTGAGTTTTTTGTAAGCTTATTTGAATGTTTCTATTGTTAAATTACTAGGGTTAATGGATGTTTCGCAATTTCAGTTGGGTGAGGAGTGTGGATTACCGTGTCCTTCGAGGAATTGATTGCTGTTGGCTAATATTTTTGGAACGGTAAGTGTTTATTCGCCAGTGTAGAGGTTAATTTTCTCCGTAATTCAAGTTTGACTGTTGACATTGGTTGTTGAATTAACGTTTCAAATTGGGTTTTTGGGTTAATTAATTTGTGTGTACTATCAATTTAGGTGTTGGTATACTTGTTTTTGGAACTCCCGTCAGAAAACATCAAGGTGTGTAATGAAAACCCAAGAGATCAACGATCGGCGAAAATCGAAATTGGGACTATCGACTAGGTCGTGTGTGACACATGACCGTGTGACAGGCCGTGTGTGTGTCACACAGTCTGGGCTATTTGGGTCTTGTGGGCTACACGGGCGTGTGTGACGCCGTGTGGGCCATTTTCTGAAAATTCCCATTTTGGCCCATTATGTTTCGTGAACTATATTTAGCCTCTCCGTAGGGTCCGTACCATTGAATTAAGACCTGAACACAAGGTATTAGTGAATATGCTCCTTTGTTGATGTTATGATACTGGTAGTTCTGATGGTATGTTTTGGTTCGCTATGTCTGTATAAGTTTGTATAATGTATGATTTTGTTAATTTGTATTTCCGAATCTGTTATGTAACCATGCATGTGATTTCATGGAAAATTTGATGTGTTTCTTAAAGGTTTAATAAATCTGTTTTGTAGAGCATGGACTTCCATGCCATCTGTTTCTGTTACTGTACGTCAGCATGTCCTACATGCTCACCATTTTTATTTTGTACATGCATGCCATGACACATTGCATAGGGTTTGGGATAATGTTAAAGGAGGAAGATTTTGTACTCGTAGTTTAATGATTTGTATATTTAGTGGCCCGACCACATATTTTTTGTTTTGGCAGTTGAGCTGCAATATAGTGGCTTGACTACATATATTTGATTTGGCAGTTTAACTGCATATTGATAAGCCATCGTTGTTAGGAAATCTGAAGTGGCGGGTCAACGTTGCCGGGCAACCTGAGATGACTCTATTGGTGTGTTATCGATGGATGAGTTCGAGGGAGAACTCTATTTTGGTGTGTAACGGAGTTGGGTAGGACGTCTTGTGAGAAATCCGCATTATGATTTTATGAAAAATACCGCATTAGCTTAGTCATGCATACTCAATTCTGTTTGACTAATTGTTATGAAATTTTCTGTTTTGCATATCGTAATGTGTGGGATCTGAATTTGAGTTTTAGTTAGACACTGAGCTCTATAGCTCACCCATTTGTTTTATTTCTGACGTTTTAGGTAATTGGTAAACTAGAATCGGATGGCGTGTGGGAGCTCGAATGGTTTTATTTGTTAAATTAAAATTGGTGATTTTTCGTAATTATTTATTTTAGACTTTTGGGGATTGTAATTTGTTTTTGGGTTTGTTTTGGTTTTCGTTTAATTTGTCGATATTGATCTACGAACGTGATACTGCAAAACCTCATGGGTTAAATTTTAAAATTTGGTTTTCAAAATTAAAACTCCAAAAGTTTTCTGTTGCAAGCTAAGTAACCCCTAAAGTTTTCCGCTATAAATAAATAAACGACTATAATGAGTGTTTTCCTTAAAACTAGAAATGATTCTCGAAATAGATACAATCAAAACTCACAATTTGGAGTACAAAATTTTGGGTTTAGAGTGAGTATTTTTTCGGATGTAAGTTTTTCCAAATGTTTGTGAGAAATCTTGTTAACTTTATGCTCTCTAAGCGTACACTGAATTTGATTAAATCAAAAGTTCCTTAACAAGCTATTGTAATCTCTCCAGACTAGACTGTAATGTCTAGACCGGGTTTGGGGGTGTGAGTGTTACAATCATTTTTTAGAATGCATGAATAATATATTTAGTAAATCAAGATCCATCAAATTAACTCCTATTACTATTTATATTTCTGAAATTCATAAAATTAATTTCTTTTATAAGATTCTAAAATCCTATACCCTAAAATTATAAACCCCACATCCTAAACCCTTTTAGACCATAAATCGTAACCTAACATTTTCCCTAAATTCATAAATTCTAAATTCTAACCCACCATACCAAATATCATATATCTAGTTAAACAAAGAAAGGAACTATAAACCTTACATTACTATTACTATTTCTAATTTTATTTTTTTACATTAGTTTTATTTAATTAATCAAAACTAATTAAGGTTGAAATATTATTAAGAAGAATTGATCTAGTGTTAGACTGTGTATGATTTTAATCAATAATTCTTTTAAATATATGAAAGTGACACATTTTTATTGGATGTCTAAAAAGTGACTTTTCAGTATCACCCTAATAATTTAAACTTTCTCTTTCTTTTTTTTTGGCTAGAACATAAAAGTAAGTTGGAATTTTTTTTTGTTTCACAAAGTATCTACTAGAACAAACTCAATGACTAATCATTCATGTTTTATAAACCCATTAAAGGAATAAACGCTGACTATGAATTTTCAAGGTTTTCCATACTCAAGTTCTATTTAAGTTATATAATATTTGTAGTTAAAACTCATCTCCTTATGACTTGAATACCAACTCTATGAGGAAATTTGCTTCAATGAAGTAGCAAAATGAATAATTTAACCCTTGAAAGAGACAAAGATAGTCATTCAAAGTAGAATGTAATGTCAGAAAAATTGGTCTGCTAGTGTAGCATGTTTTCTCTCTGTCTGCTAGTTTAGCACATTTTTCTTTGTACATTAGGGTTTTGTTCTTTTCGTTCAGTTGACCAATCCAAAGGTTGTAAATAATAGTGATTATAGAGGAAAAATTGGCAAATCTCAACATCGCTGATGAGGAAGAGGAGCCATTGCAATTTCAAGGCAATGCAGATGATGGGCCTCAAAACCACCAAATAAAAATAATTCCTAAAATAAAATAACTCTAAACAATAGTAAAGATTAGTAGAGCCGATTCTACAGGGATTGGTGATTATGATCAACTTTCGTATTTTTCTCGTGAGCAGGATTTTTGTCGTGCCGATAATCGTGGCAATAGATATGCCCACGACTACAAACGACCTGCTGAAAAATAAACAAATTAGGGGAGTTTCGAAATGATTGGAAATTAAATAAATGAAATAGCAAAAATAAAAAATTAAATAAATAAAAAAATAAGTTAAATTGGGAAATAAATTCGAATTTTGTAAACAGAGTTATAAAGCCTTAGTCCTAGACTCGGTGGATTTCGTTTATTGATTCGATCCTTGAAAATTAGTTTTCTCCTCCAAACAATAAGTTTGTTATAACGGCTAAAAACATCCTAATAGCCAATTCTTCCTCTCATAGTTGATTCCGGTACACCTTGCAAACCAACCCTTACCGATTATCTAACCGTGATACATGCGTTCGCAATTCAAGACCCCGACAGCCTTGCGTTCTAAAGAACCAAAATCAAATTAACGGCCTCAACCACTCGGGATATTTAAATCCGATCACAATCTACCTTAACTTGTTTGCTGAAATCTGAATACAGTAAGGCCGACTCGTCTTTCCAACTGTACGCTAAAATGACTCCAACTGTATGCACGTTTTAAATTGAAATCGAGTTAACTTTAAGGGAAGAATTTGTCAATCCCGATATTTCGGAGAGATGGTGAATACTAATTTGAAGGATTTTTAGTGCGAATACAATTTCTCACGATTCTTGACCAGAAAGAATGCCGGTCTAAAGCTAATTTTAATTTAGTGAAGCATGAAATCTATCATGCTTTGTTGGTTATGGAAGTGACTTTAATGGTAATGGAGAAAGATGGAAAGGGGAAGGGACTTGGGAAATAATTAAACAAATTTGCTAAGAAAAAGGAAATGAAAATGAAAATGGCAGTATACCTACTGACATAGGAAATGGAAAGAATTAAAAAACAATATCAATTCAATTCCAAGTAATTAAGGGTGACATTTCAAGTGTACCATACCACCTATTTATACATAAACCATATACTAAAATTAGGGTAGTTCTACCTACCCACTAATTACATGAAATAATATTATATTTTTATTTTTTAAATTTGGCTTTTACAAGGTCAAAAATCTGGCCAGCCCCTCAAATGTCCCAAATTTTCAATTTGGCCCCTCTTCTATTTCTCATGCTTCAATTTAATCCTCTTTTTTGCTTGTCTTTCAATTTACAACATCTGAATTTCATTCCTAACAATATTTAAGCATAAATTCCACTAATTAGTAGGAATTAAGTTCAAGAATAAGAGTATTTGAGCACATAAAATGTGCAAAATAAATATGCTATCAAATCCCCCCTACTTAGCCTATTCTTATCTTAAAGCATACTGTACGTTCCTACATTAGAAATTATTGAGTAACTTATCAAAAATAATGCCTCTATTCTGTAGTCATGATGAATGCAAACTATTTAGGAGAGAAATGAATAAGTGTTCAAATATTCAGTTTAACCAACATGTGCCCATAAAATTTAAACATATAATTCAATCATTTCACTACAACACCCCTAACCCCTCTCTGTCGTCGGATTAGAGTAACGAGCATTACTAACAAATAAAAACAATTAATCAATAATAATTAAACATATAAGCTAACCATTAACATTATAATATAGATGGGCTGGTCACGACAATCTAATACTTTCATACTAGAGTCTTAAGTAGTTGAATAACGAATCATGCTATGCAATGTTAAACTGGGTCTTCCACTGTCTACACTCTTATAACTATTTATTTCCACTTGAAAGCTAGAAATTGGATACATGACAAGACTATTCAAATTATTAGCATCAGAGCATTGAACCATACTTCGACTACTACTGCTACTACCTTCGATGATGTTAGTAGAATGACCTACTTCACCTAATTTAGGTTTGCTAATTCACTCCAAATCAGAGTATAAATACTCTTACAGGCTTTAATTCGAGTCTATATATCCCTAAAATAGCCTATGAATAAATAGGAACTAATTTGGAACAATTCTGAATGTTTTAGGGTAATTTCAAAAATACTTAAAAATAGGGGACACACGGCCGTGTGAAACCTCCCAGACCTTGTGACTTTCGAAATTGGGACACATAACTGTGTCCCAGCCCATGTAAGTCACTGATTTGAGACACACAACCATGTCCCAGCCCTTGTCTCAGCCTGTGTAACTTACTGACTTGGGTTACAAGGCTATGTTGTAGGCCTTGTGTCAGCTCATGTGGACTTTACACTTGTACTATTTTTCAACACGTTCAGGGCACACACCCGTGTGTGTCACACGGCCATGTGACAGACCGTGTCCCAGGCTGTGTGCACCTAAAAGTACCTTAAAACTTGGGCACTAAGCAACTCAATTACCAATCATTTAACCTGCTCAAAACACGTTTAAACATGCTCAAAACAACCGTCCTAAGTGCCTAACTAATGTACCCTCATTGGTACCACATTTTATATCTTCAAACATATCAAGAATGCATCAACCATTCAAAACTTTCATTCATACCAAATTTGCAAATATTGAACTAACTTTTAGCTACTTGAGCTATCAAGATTTAAGCTAAAAGACATACCATCATTAAACTAGGCAACATACCAAAGCATAGCTTCAACCATAATCATATATATATACAAATGATCACCATTGCACTTGAAACCCAAAATATTATCACCTATCAATAACATTGACAAAAAGACCTACTAGGTACATGCCATTACAAAAATAAACATCACCACACTTGAGTACAGGATCGTTGTTGGATGCTGAGTCGATAACAAGATGAAGGTACCTAACCTATGCACGAAAAACAAAACCGCACGCTAAGTATAACTCAGTGGTATTTCTACAATTTGAACAATTTAGACTTGATATAAGTAAGTAAAATGTAAGAATGCATCAAATAATATTATGAACATATGTTTCAAATCAATAATATAAATTTGCTCATTCTGTATTCACATCCATTAGTTTCCACATGTTTGGTACAAGACAATGGCATTTGCATATTTCAACTCATGCAATGGCATGATTCATCTCTTTGATCAATATTTGAATTCATTTCAAGTTTCACATCTCATTTCATCATTTCATATTTCATTTCTCATCTTTGCTATTTCAATATTTTCTTATCTCATATTCATTTCTTGTCTTTACAATTTCCTAATCAATCACATAAATTATTATTAAATTTTCCCTTAAACTCTACCTATCCTATGACATGTCACCTATATCCAACTTAGCCCAAAATAGTTAATAGGGCTTCACTTTACTTTCGATACAACGAATGTCTCAATTTCATGAATGTATATCATCACATATAAACATATATTCAATTTGATAATAACCGCATTTTCTCAATTCACATATATTCAATTGAACGGTCATAAAAATACTACATTTCACGATATTCATAATTGAGCCATTTTAATCATCATTTGATTCAATTCAGCCCAAATGTACAAGAGTTCTCACATTAAATACTTACCATACACAAGCAACTCAATATGCAGTAATTCATAATTTAGTTCAGATTATAGAAACACAAACCGTATATTTCGAGCTACTCGACGTCGAGCTTGTCTTTCCCTTTCTTACTCAAAGATTTCGGGACTGCAATAATTACAATAGATTAATCACATGCCACTCAATTCACAAGAATTTCAAATTTTCTACTATACTTTGGTTATTCTTCAATTTAGTCCCTAAACTGACACTAATTTTAATCTCCACATTTAACTTTATATTTTTATACTAATTTAACTTTAAGCTAAATTTAGCTCCCTATTTTCAATTCCACCCCTTACTTTTACCTTTTTTATAATTTAGTCCCTATTACTCAAAATCAACAATTAATTCCATAATTTAGTCCTTTTCCACTTTTAACTTAAAAATCTATCTATTTGATCCCTAATACTTAAAATATTCAACAATATCAACATTTAAAATCTTGAACAATACTAAAAATTACAACATGAGTCGAGTAACTCTAAGTACTGAGATCCCAAAAGCATAAAAAGTACAAGAAAATGACTAAATTACACTAACCAATTTGAGTTTGAACTCCTGAAGTCCTAGCCCGACGTTACCCTTCTTTTTTTCTTCTTTCTTTTCTTTCTTTCTATTTGCATGCAATATATTATAATTACTATTATAATTATTATTATTATTATTATTACATGCAATATATTATAATAATAATAATTATTATTATTATTATTACATGCAATATATTCTACCCATGATTGGCCACATACACACAACCATTTATTGAATGGTATAATTGTTACTTTAATCCCTTTTATTTATTTTAATCTATAATTTAACTTTTAAATTTAATGTGATTTAGTCCCTGTATGTGACACCCCTAATGTGACCCTAGTCGGAAAGTGGTTTCGGGACCACAAAACCGAGTCATAAAAATAATTAACCGTCATACTTGATGCTTATTATATGTATATATGCATGTGTGAAAATTTCATGTTTGAATTTTGTTAATTGAAAGTGAATTTTAGTAATAGGACTTATGTGTGACACTTTGAAATGTGATGGGTTAATCTATAAGGATCTATTAGTCCATGTTATGAAAATAATGGGTTTGCATGTCAAATTTTCACCTATGACAAGTAGTGGCCGGCCATGCTATGGGATGAAATGTATTATAAACATTTTATGTTAGTGTTTTATGTTAGAAATAATAAAATAAAGAACATGGGTAATAAAATAATAGTGGTTAGTAGGGGAGAAACAAAAAAATTAGCTAGGTTGCTCCTCCATTGCCGTGACTTGAGGGAGGAAGAAGAAAGTTTGGTTGCTTTAATTTTTGGCTTAGAAGATGGCTAGAAGGAGGAAAAACTATGATTTTAGCTAGTTAGGTAGCTGAAATTTCAAGTAACTCGGTAATCCATCGAAGAAGAGGAAGAGGGCTGCAACAAAAAGAAAAATGGAGACAGTTTGCATGTTGAAGGAAACTAAGGATTTAGCTTGTTTAAGAGTTGTATCCTAAGTTGGTAAGTTTTCTAAGCTCCCCTCTATCTTTAACTTTTTTGTAAAGAAAAATGATGATGGATTGTGGTTGGAAGGCATGGATGCGGGTGGTAGAAAAGAAAAGCTCTTTGATTAGTTGTAAAAATTACTACTGTCCAATTTTGTGCCTTCGTTATGCTGTCCAAAATTTGAACAAATTAATGGTTCTATTTTCATGCCGATTAGGGGTTGATAAATTGAGTCTAATAGCTAAAATATTATGTTATTCTTACTAAGTTTCAGTTGTTAGTAGTGACGTAACAATGTGACAATTAAATGCATAAATGATTGCTGGAAACTCCAGCTTGAAAACAAATTGTTCCAGCATGTAAATGCTGATTTGAATGTGCTGTAATATGTGGAGGAATTGGTCTGCTGCATGTTTGAAATAAAAGAAAACAATGGTTGTTAAATAATGCTTGCTGTCCAGATTGAAATTATGCTAGAAGGTTGAACAATTGTTGTTCAAATGGAATTTTGGAGTGTTTAATGGACTCCATGTTGCTAAAATTTACATGAATAGAAATTTCTAAGCTTAAATTGTAAGAATTTGAGTTGTGTGGTTTAAATTGTCAAAGATGCATTTGGCAATTGATTATAATTTGTTAAAGGGTGTAAAGTATTGATAGTTCTAAATGGTACATAGTTAAATGAAGATGGAAGCTTGATAAACTTTTATTTAGAATGTGAATTAGATATAAATTAAATAAGCATGAAATCGAATCATGGCATGTTTTATTAAATATGATACATATTGAAATCTATTGTTTTAGATGTAGATTAAATGATATGTGATTGCCAAATGTGATTGTTAAGTGAATAATATTAGTTAAGTACTTAAGCAAATCTATTGTTTTACTAAAGCTTAAGAGCAAAGAGGATCAAAGTCGGATAGGGAAAAAGAGAAAGTAAACGAATAGCCGTGGATATCTAGTCGTCGACCACTTCCGAGGTAAGTTTTAAGTGATTAAACGTTGAGTAAATTCAATTATAATAGGACATGATGAGTTGATTTAATAAGATATGATGTGGCCATGATATGTTCTAAGTTCAAATGGTAAGTTCTTAAGTGTTTGAGCTTGGGAATTTAAGGGTAATTTGAAATAGTCTGCTTAGGACAGCAGCAGTAACGTGACTTTAGAAAATCACCATAAATTTATGAATTTGAATTAGAGGCTGAATGAGACATGAAATTAAATTTTAATGAGTCTAGTTTCTTATAAAAGAAACCGTGTAAGCAAAGGAATTTCCGATAATGAGATACTTAAAGTTGTGTGAGACAGCGCAGAATGACACTGTAATCCTCTGTTCTGTTTTTAGAAAATCATTATAAATTGTACAAAAATGGTTATAAGATAAAATTTATATGCTTAGACTCCTTAATGAGTCTAGTTTCAAATGAAATCAAATACAACACATTTTGAATTCAGTAAAATGAGAAATTTGATTCGTAGTGAAGAGTGGTCAGATTAGTCAAACAGTGAAACAGGGGAAACTTTAAGAAAAATCTGGTATTGATTGGCCAAACCTTAAATTCTGGAAATTTTATGGATGGAAGATATACGAGTCTATATTCAGGAAAAATTAACGGAAAGTGATTTGGAGTTTTGTAGCTCCAGTTATGAATAATTTAGTGACTATTGCTCAGGAAAAACAGCTTGTGCTGAATTTGAGATTATGTTGTGAACCTTCATAAACTTGTTTTAGTTGCTCATAAGCTATTGATTAAACCCATACTTGAATTCTAAATCGTGATATTGTAAGTTTATGAGTATTCGAATATGAAATGATAGTAAGGCCTAATGGCCGATGTGATGAATGTGAAAGTGTATATATGTGATAAGGCCTAATGGCCGATGTGATGAATGTGAAAGTGTATATGTGTGATAAGGCCTAATAGCCGATGTGATGAATGTGAAAGTGTATATGTGTGATAAGGCCTAATAGCCGATGTGATGAATGTGAAAATGTATATATGTGATAAGGCCTAATAGCCGATGTGATGAATGTGAAAGTGTATATATGTGATAAGGCCTAATAGCCGATGTGATGAATGTGAAAGTGTATATATGTAATAAGGCCTAATGGCCGATGTGATGAATGTGAAAGTGTATATATGTGATAAGGCCTAATGGCCGATGTGATGAATGTGAAAGTGTATATGTGTGATAAGGCCTAATAGCCGATGTGATGAATGTGAAAGTGTATATGTGTGATAAGGCCTAATAGCCGATGTGATGAATGTGAAAGTGTATATGTGTGATAAGGCCTAATAGCCGATGTGATGAATGTGAAAGTGTATATATGTAATAAGGCCTAATGGCCGATGTGATGAATGTGAAAGTGTATATATGTGATAAGGCCTAATGGCCGATGTGTGAATGTGAAAGTGTATATATGTGACAGGGCCGAGTGGCCAACGTGATGGAAGCGAAAGTGCATAAATGTGATAAGTCCCGAAGGGCATTTGTGTCAGCACTATATCCGGGTTAAAACCCCGCAGGCTTTATGCGAGAATATTATCACTGATTAATGTCCGTAAGCTTCGTGCTCGTACTATATCCGAGCTCTAAAGACCCGATGACTACGTGTGGGAATTTTGTCCGGGTAAGACTCGATAACTTCGTGTGGAGATTATGTCCGGGTAAGACTTCGTAATAAGAATTGCTTATAAATATATTCAATGCGAAAGGTTAAACAGGTATGTACTCCAAGTTTATCTGTGAGCTTGATTTGCACTAAATCATAAGGTAGTTATGTGATGCATACGAGAGTAATCTATGAGACTATTCCTATGATTATGTGACATCGGATCAGTGTGAGAGGTGATGTGAAATCATACGATATATCTATGTCACATGAGCTCACTTTTATGTGAAAGTTTATCTGCCTATTGTATATGATGAGATGTGCATATTCGGTAAAGGGATGGTATGCCCGAAGGAAGAGTGAAATAAAAATACGAACAACTATGTTATAATTTGATTGTTATCTGTTGACACCGCTTAAAACTTACTAAGCATTGTAATGCTTACTCCATTTACTCTGTTTCCTCTGTTTTATAGATCTCATTGCGAAGCTACAGGCTCGGGGATCGTCAGCAACTAGTCACACTATCACTATCCACTGTTTGGTACTGCTATGTTTTGGATTATCTTATGGCATGTATAAAATAGACTAGTGGCGGAAGAATATTTTGGTTAATGTATATAGCCATGCGAAAATGGCTTATATATGTTTGAGCATAATGTTTGGTATGGAATGGTTAATCACTATCATAATTTGTGCTATTTATGCAAAAAGGGCTAGTTGAATCATGGAAACTATGAAATAGGTAAAGTCTACCTTAAAGGCAGATGCTGGCAGCAGCAGTGATGTAGATTTGGGAAAATTACTAAAAATAGTAGGATTGGAATTAAATAATGAATAAATTATTTAAACGAACCTTGATGAATCTATTTTCATAGGAAAGTAACGAAACGATCATATGGACAGTATGTTAAGAGATACTCAGGTTCTCATGAGACAGGGCTAGAACAGTTTCTGGATTCCCTATTCCGACTTTTGAAATTCATTATAAATTAACCAGAGATAATTAGGAGTCATGCCATATATTTATAGATTCCTCTCTGAGTCTAGTTTCTATAGAAACAAACGGAATCAGTATTGAAGCTCTGTGCAGGGAGATATCCAAGTTGTAATGTGCAAAGGTCAGTGTAGTCGATCCCTGTAACATGGGAGACTTTTACTAATAAACTGTACTAATTTGCCTGACCAAAAATTCTAGAAAAAAATATGTAGATGGGCATATGAGTCTAGTTTCAGGAAAAATTTACAGAACTGGATTTCGAGTTTCATAACTCAAGATATGATTTTTAAAGCGACTAGTACGCAGATTGGCAGCTTGTCTGGGAAATTTTTTTTTAAGTGGTTTGAAGTCTGTTAACACCTCGTGTTCGACTCCGGCGACGGCCTCG
This sequence comes from Gossypium ekmanianum, assembly GCA_025583645.1. Lineage (NCBI taxonomy): Eukaryota > Viridiplantae > Streptophyta > Magnoliopsida > Malvales > Malvaceae > Gossypium > Gossypium ekmanianum. The sequence goes on from CM046644.1 coordinate 31,186,650, forward strand.
GGTTCGGGGTGTTACACTGTACCTAATAACTCCTAATTTCATGAAAATTACTTATCTAAAATTTAATTCACTACTAAAATAACCTTGTAAATATTTAATAAAAGTATTTATAGATTCGTTTAACAGGAAAAGAGTCTCGAACCTCATTTTTCGTCACCCCTAACTATTGGGTCTTTACAATTCTCCCCCTAAATAAATTTCATCCACGAAATTTACCTAAAAAGAGGTGGGGATACTGAGATCTCATCGTCTATTCATATTCCTAGGTTGCTTTCTCAAAATTATTGCTACGCCATAGAACTTTCACTAACAGAAGATGTTTATTATGCAATTCTTTCACCTTGCGAGTTAAAACATCGACCACTTCTTATTCATAAGACAAGTTAGGTTGAATTTTAATATTTTTGTCGAAATAATGTGAGACGGATCCGATCGATAACTTCTGAGCATTGACACATGGAAAACATCGTGCATTTTTTGTAATTCCGTAGGTAATGCCAACCGATATGCGAATGGTCCCACTCTTTCAATGATCTCATATGGTCTAATAAAACGAGGACTCAACTTCTCTTTTTTGCCAAATCAAAGAACTTTCTTCTAGGATGACACTTTTAGAAACACCTTGTCACCAACATCAAACTTAATATCTCTATGTTTCAAATCTACGTACGATTTCTTTCTATCAAAGGTTGTTTTCAATCTATCTTGTATTATCTTAACAATATCTTCTATTTCTTGAATCAATTCCAGCCCAACAACTATTCTTTCGCACAATTCCATCCAGCAAACAGGTGTTTGACACCTACGACCATATAAGGCTTCATACGGAGCCATTTGAATGCTCGATTGAAAACTATTATTGTATATGAATTTAGACGAAGGTAAATAACGTTCCCAACTTGATTCAAAATCGATTACACAAGTGCGGAGGATATCTTCTAAATTTTGATAACACGTTCAGATTGTTTGTCTATCTACGAGTGAAAAGCTATCCTAAAGTTGAGTCTCGTACCAAGAGATTCATGCAACTATTTCCAAAATCTCAAAGTGAAACGCAGATCTCAGTTAGAGATAATCAACATAGGGACACCATGCAATCTCATAATTTCCTGAATGTAAATTTTAGCAAGTTTTTGAAGTGACCAATCAGTCCTGACTACAATAAAATGAGCTCATTTTGTAAGTCGATCAACAATCATCCACACAGAATTTTTCTTAATTGAAGATAAAGGTAACCTCATTACAAAATCCATCATTATGCATTCCCATTTCCACTCTGGAATAGAAATAGACTAAAGTAATCTTGTAGGAACCTAATGTTCAGCTTTAACTACGTACTCAACTACATCTCTTTTCATTCTTTGCCACTAATACAATTCATAAAGGTCGCGATACATTTTTGTTCCTCTAGCATGCAAAGCAAAAGTACTATCGTGAGCTTCGCGAAGTATCAACTCTTTTAATTCTGCAACATCTGGAACACAAATTCAATTATGAAATCTCAAACAATCACAATCATCAATGCTGAAATTTTCTATTGCCCTATTTTAAACCATTTCTCTTTTCTTCACCAACTTAACATCATCTCACTACGTTACTTTGATCTGATCAAACAATACCTGTTTGATTTTCAACTCAGCCATCAAGCTTCCATCATCATCGATACTAAGTTGGGCAAACATAGCTCACAATTCAACTGCTGCCTTTCTACTTAATGTGTCAACTACAACGTTAACTTTACTAGGATTGTAATCAATAATGCAATCGTAATCTTTTAGAAGTTCAACCCAATGCATTTGTCTTAAATTCAACTCCTTTTAAGTTAGAAAGTATTTAAGACTTTTGTGATCGGTATAAATATGACATTTTTCACCATACAGGCAGTGTCTCCAAATCTTTAGAGCGAAAACCATAACGGCTAACTCTAAATCGTGTATCGGATAATTACGTTCGTGTGTTTTTAGTTGACGAGATGCATATGCAATCACTTTTCCATCCTGTATCAAGACACAACTGAGACCACTTAATGAAGCATCACTATAAACCACAAAATCTTTTCTCGATTATTGTAAAGTTAGAACCGATGCTTTAGTCAACATTTGTTTCAATTTCTCGAAACTTTCTTGGCATTCATTACTCCAAACGAACTGAACATTCTTATGCAATAGCTTCGTTATTAACGAAGCTATCTTCAAAAATTTGTTTACGAAGCTTCGGTAATAACCAGCTAAACCAATAACACTGCGAACCTTTGACATATTCCTTGGTGCTTTCCACTGTAAAATAACCTCAATCTTTTTCGAATCAACTCTGACTCGATCCGCCAAGATAACATGCCCTTAAAACACAACTTCCGATAACCAAAATTCGCACTTGTTAAGCTTTCCATATAATTTTTTTTCTTGCAACAATTGCAAAATGATTCTAAGGTGTTGCTTATGCCCGGATTTAGATTTTGAGTAAATCAAGATGTCGTTAATGAACACTACCACAAATTAATCCAAATATGATTAGAAGGTGCGGTTCATGAGATTCGTGAATGCTATAGGAGCATTGGTCAACCCAAAAGGCATCACTAAGAATTCATAATGGCCATAACACATACAAAATATTGTCTTAGGTACGTCACTATCTTTCACTTTCAATCGATAGTGACCAGATCTTAAATTGATATTAGAAAAGACAGAAGATTCTTTTAATTTATCAAACAAGTCATCGATAAGAGGTAAGGGGTACCGGTTATTAATTTTCAACTTAGTCAATTGCCAGTAGTCTATACAAAGTTGCATCGAGCCATCTTTCTTTTTGACGAATAACACTGGAGCTTTTCAAGGTGATATGCTAGGGCGTATAAAGTCGTAGTCCAGTAAAATCTTGCAATTGCACCTTCAAATCTTTCAACTCTGCGGGCGTCATACGATAAGGAGAGATAGACATCGGATCCGTTCGAGGAAACACTTTAATTGTGAACTCAACCTCCCGATCTGGTGGTAATCCTCATAATTTCTCAAGAAACACATCAAGAAATTATAGAATAGTTTGAATCTTACTGCTTTGACTATCACTAGAATTCGAGTTGATAACATAAGTTAGAAAAGGTTCACAACCTTGATTAAGAAGTTTATTAACTTGAATTGCTGAAATGATACTAGTTGAACCACTCATTCGAACATCATTTACTTCAATCATGTTACCATCTACTCTTTGAACCTCGAACTTCTTTTCCTGGCAGTCTAGAATCACTTTGTGTTCAGTAAACCAATCCATTCCCATAATTAGATCAAATTCTTCAAATGACATTATAACAAATCAACAGGGAAGATTATATTTGTATCTTTAACAGACATCACCTACACACCTGATCCATTAATACGGACTACCCCAAAAGGCTTGACACAATTATTGATATTCTAAACGTCTTAGATTTTAAACTCCCCAATTTAACTAATTCAGCATTAACATACGAGTGTGAAGATCCTGTATCTATCAAAGCATAAATAGGTTCTGAATGTAATAAAAAGATATCAGCCACAACGACGGTAACATTACCATCCCCACGTGTCTGCACAATGTAAGCTCGGGCTGGCGCTCTAGCCTCTAACTAGTGAATAACAACATCACTCCCCTTTCTAGTACCACCTCTGATAGTAGAACCACCAATACCCCTAGATGTAGGTACAGACCTCTGAGAAGTAACAAGGGTAGCATTCTCATTCCTCGAACACTCACGAGCAAAATACTTTGTAGATCCACAGCGAAAACAAGCTCGAGTTAGTTTCCAACATTTACCATGATGCTTTTTCCCACAGTGCTCACAATTAGGAATATTAGTATCCTTGGATGGACCTCGCACACTACCTGTGGACACAGTCGATGGTCGATCACGGTTCTATTAAATTTGTTAGACTTAAAGGTGGACTTCTAGCTACCATGAAATTCTTTAGCTCACTTCGATTGTGGATGTGAGCTAGTAGCTCCAAACTGTATTCCAGTAGTGTGAGTAACTTCAACCTTTTTATCAAGACCTAGAGCTTGCTCCACCATCTTTGCCCGTTAACCTAGATCAGAAAACTCTATAATTTGATGCGATACAAACTGTACCTGAAGCTCATCACGTAATCCACACAGAAATTGTTTACAAGTTTCAACTTTAGATGGCACAAATTCAATAGCATACTTGTTGAGTCTCAAAGACTCCTATTCATAATTAGCCACAAACATCTCATTCTATTTTAAGAACAAAAAAATCTTGTCTTTTATCTTTGAGATATAGTTCTCCGACGTATTTCTTCAGGAATTCCTTTTGGAAGAATTCCCATTTGACTCGTTCTGTAGATACGTGGCATGTCACTAACTGCCACTAGGTATACGTTTTTCCTTGTAGTAGAGAAACAACACAAATTACGCTTTCACGCGGGTTTCATTCAACTTGTTGTAAAATGCGTTTAGTGGATTCAATCCAAACTTCAGTTAATGAGGGATCAACCTCTTTCAAACCCACAAACTCAGCCACACCATATCTCCGCAATTCTCAAAGTCAACAATTAATTCCACAATTTAGTCATTTTCCATTTTTAACTTAAAAATATATCTATTTAATCCCTAATACTTAAACTATTAAACAATAGAAACATCTAAAATCTTGAACAATACTAAAAATTACAACATGGGTCAGGTAGCTCTAAGTACCAGGATCCCAAAAACATAAAAATTACAAGAAAAGGACTAAATTGCACTAACCAATTTTAGTTTGAACTTCTAAAGTCCCTAGCCAAATGTTACCTTTCTTCTTTTCTTTCTTTCTAGTTGCATGCATAAATTCTATCTACTTCCACTATCTTTCTTATTTCTTTCATATTTTCATTTTTTTAATTACTATTATTAGCCATGACCGGCCACATACACACAACCATTTATCGAATGGTATACTTGTTACTTTAGTCCCTTTTATTTATTTCAATCTATATTTTAACTTTTAACTTTAATGCGATTTAGTCCCTATACCTTAATAACTCCTAATTTCATGAAAATTACTTATCTAAAATTTAATTCACTATTAAACTAACCTCATAAATATTTTTTAATATTTACAAGTTTGTTTCACGGGAAAAGAGTCTCGAACCTCACTTTTTGTCACCCTTGACTATCGGGTCGTTACATTCACTAAATTAAATTTGAACCAAAATTTACAAGTTATTTATTCTCAATTAATTATACAATAAATTTGGGAGATAGTCAAACCTTTTTACACGAACTATGATGACAACCCAAGCACCTTACCCCAGTTACTCAATTTGACATGTCTCTAAATGGACTATTTTTCCCTACTCATGACAGCTCGATTAGTGGAATGTTTGCAAGTTTTCGATTCATCACTTGAACCTTTTTACGCGAGATGAGATGGCAACCCAAGTACCTCATCCCAGTTACTAAATTCAGTCAATTTTTTGAAATCTTCGCTCATAACTTGAGCCATCAATGGAGTAGTAATTTTATATTTATTTATTATTATTACCCCTTTTTTTTCTTATTTATTTATTTACAAGCAAATACAATATTCTTACTAAGCATTTATAAACAGTTAATTTTCATGAAACAATCTAATTAAATATATAAATTTTCATGAAGCAATGGAATTAGAAGCTTAATGTGAAACAAGTTAACAAATAATCCAGCATAAGAATTAACACATGCGAAAGAGAAACAAACATGTAGTGAAAAGAAAATCAATCATGCACACTTACTAATTCAACACCCTCTATTTAATCTATGCTTGTCCTGAAGCATATTGTATAAGAATTAAAGTATAGTAGAGAGAAAGGTTAAGTATACTCCCTGCTTGTAACACCCTAAACCCGACCTGAAAGTTTAAGTCAAACTTAGACGAGTTACACCAACGCATTGAAAATTGATTTCTTTTCGAGATTTTAATTTTGAAAACCAAAAATTAATTTTTGTCGATTTAGGTGATTTTGTAGTTTCGTGTTAGAAATTGACTGATACGGATTAGATTATAAAAAATAAAGAAAGTCAAATCCAATACAATTTACAAACCAAAAAGATCAATTCGCAGTTATTTCAGTGTAAAAGAATTCGAGCTCCTATACGTCGTCCAATCCTAAATCAGATGTTTTCCTGAATAGACGAAGGTAAGACAAAGGGTGAGTTACCTAGCACCGCGTATAACCAGACTAAAATACAAATAAGCAGAGCATACTATATAACTCGTAGTAACACAAAGAACTTAAAAGCAGTTGTATAACCAATACGGATAGCTCTAGAGTATCACAAAGATTTAATCAAAGGTAGTACAACAGAACAAAGCAAAATAGAATAGACCAAAACAAAATCGAATGGTACAGAGTAGAGCAGAACTGAACAGTACATAAAAGAATGGAGAAGAGCATAACAGAACAGAGCATGCATATTTATGCTGATGTAGTATTTTTCAAACAGATCAGAATGCAGATTTAGCAAAAACATAATAGAATGGAGCAAAGTTGTACAGAACAGAGCAGAACAGAGCATGCATGTTTATGTAGATTTCGCACACATCAGATAGTAGCACATTACGTTTTGACAGATTCTATTCACTTACGTTTAACATAACAGACTTACATGTAGATCACACGCCCGTGTCGTCTGCCTGTGTGATTCTGAATCGTAAACGGCGAGTCACACAACCTAGACACACGCCCATGTCATTGCCCGTATGGTTTACACAGCTTGCGTACACACCCATGTCATCGGCCCATGTGATTCTAAACCATAAATAGTGAGTTACACGGCCAGGGCATACACCCATGTCCTTGCTCGTGTGGCTCACACGACCTAGGCACACGCCCATGTCCCTGGCTATGTATTTCTAAACCATAAACAGTGAGTTACACGGCCTAGACACACGCCCATGTCCTTGCCCGTTTGGATCACACGGCCTACCACACGACTTGGCACACGATCGTGTGGTGTCGACAGCCCCATTTTTTAGCGTCCAAAATTTGCAAAAACAAGGATTTCCGGTACACACCTGATACAAATTCAAAGGAAAAGTAACAAGATGAGGTCTTATCCCGACCAACGAATTAAACTAGAAAGATAAGTTAGATCCCGTACAGAATTAACGCAACGTAACGTAATAAAAGAAAGGTTACTTTGAAAGGAAGAAACCAAAACAAAGAACTAAATATCGAGAACAAATGACAGAAGGAACATAGTAGAAAAAGAAAGAACTAAAATGAAAAGAAAAACCCGTTGAAGGTTTCTAAAAGGTTTTAAGTAACCAACTACCATACAACAAAATTCAAAATAAAATATTTCCTATTGCTTTCCCTGAGATTCGGAAGTAGGATCAAAGAGTATACAGAATCTTAACCATTGAACCAGCAGACTCATTCTTGACATCAATTGACATAATTTAACTTATAAACCCAACGTTTAAAGGTAAGGGTTTAAGCAAAATAAAAAAAAATTCAGAAATAGGATTCAAACCAAGAATCTCACACACATACCCCAAACACTTAACCACTAAACCAGATCAATTTTCTTGTCATAAATTTCCAAAATCTAAACTCAAAATTGAGGGATAACCACTCTTGATTTCAAAACCCAATTTCTTCGAACCCGATTTTTAGGATGTTACAACTCTCTCTCCCTTAAAAGAATTTCGCCCCTGACATTTCCATAGTCTCATCAATTCCTAAACCATAAAATTGATATTGTTCATATTCACACAGACCACCACGCTGTCGCTGTGTAACTCAAGTTTAATACCAAAAAAATGAATAATATTTCTAATGACACTTTTTTCATTCACGCAAACTATCACAGTAACACATCACAAAATTGCGAAGAATTCTTAGACTGTGGACTCCGATCAATGACTTTCATACTCCTCTTATAGTCCGGAGTTGCTCAAACGTAGACTATTGACCCACATATTCGAGTTGGGTCTCATTGACGCTTGCTAATCACTGAACACAACTTGGGCACCGTAGTGCCCACATTTCCTGACTATCGCTTTAGATTTGAGTGTCATTACAGATTCATATATTCTCAGATTGGGCTCACTACCCAAGTAGAGGACTCGACTTGAGTTGTTCGATTATACCCAACACGCATTCATAGAACAAGGCTACATGTACTCATTATATTAATCTATAATTTCAAAATTTTATGAACTAACTTAGGTTTATCAACAATCCTAAGTCTAAAGTTTTAGCTGAGGTTTCTACAGAATTTCCACAGTTTTAACTAGAACAGAGTAACCAAACACTACAGTATGTGTTATATCATTTTACATCGCTAAAGTAGGGATACTTATAGATCGGCGTCGAAGTCTCAGATTCTCTATTTACAAACTCGAAAATAATTAAAATCTAAATATACACTTTTCAAAATTCTAAAATTTCGAAGTCAGTTACTTAAAATATTTTTCAGAAAGAATTTTGAACCCAAAACCACATCCTGAGTTTTACAAACCCAACTCTGATACCACTAACTGTAACTCATCCAATTTTGGCCTAATGTTTCAGGTCAAGTTTGGGGTGTTACACCATGTATATTAAATGTGGTTGTCGGCATTGGGAGTGGCTACTTTGCAAGATGGCGAGAATTGTGGTGACTTGGGTTTATTTGAAGAAAGATGGATTGGGTTAGGTGTGTGTGTGTATGTGTGTTTGTGTGTGTTTGGGGTTTAGGCTGTTGGGTTATGAATAAAATAAATGACAGTATTGAGTAAAGCGTGCCCATGCCACGATCGGTATCTGATTTCTAAAAAAATTGATGGCCTTCACCACGTTCCTAAAAAATAACATATTAAATGGATTAAATAATAATCTTGTTATTATTCATTTTATTTTCAACCTAAATTTTACTAAAATTCAAAATTAAATAAATTAAAATAAATTTGGGTTGCCTCCCAAAAAGCACTTTTGATTAACGTTGTTAGCTCGACAAACTTAAATGTTATCCATTTGGCTCATTGAGAATTAATTTTTCCATCTTGTACACTTGGACGTTCTTGTAGAAAGGTTTCAACCTTTTCCCAATATCCTTAAAGCACTTCTCAGATTCCCTCATCATTGGTGGATTGAGGCGTCTTTGAAATTCTCCGTTCAAGTTTGTCTTTTCCTCTATCGAAATCGTTATATCTTCTAGAAACAGTTTGAGCTCTAATTCTGAGGCCTTCATGTGAATGACAATTTTGCATAACATCGAGATCTACACTCCTGCAAGGCAAGATTTGTTACTTATCCTTTTCAAAATGTAAGTTTTTCAATGGTTCCATTCTATTAACATTTGAGACATTTGTTATTGCACTAAGATGTCTCATATCCTCATAAACATTAAACTTAAACACTACACCGTCAATTTCCATGGTGAGTGTTCCACTCCAAACATCAATTTTAGTTCGCATGGTGCTTAGAAATGGTCTCTCAAGTAGAATATTAGAAAAATTGACCGAGTTACCATCCTCCATGTCGATAATGTAGAAATATGTTCGAAAAATAAGTTTGTTTACCTTGATAAGAACATCCTCCAGCGCTCTCTCTGGATGCACTACTGACCTATCTGCAAGCTAAATGATTACACATGTTTCCTTTAAAGGACTCAAATTTAGTAGTTTATAAATAAGCAAAGCCGTCACATTAATAGATGCACCTAAGTCGTACGTAGTTTTTTTTAATCCCAACACTACTGATCTTGCAAAATATAGAAAACATACATTGTTCATTACATTTAGGTGGTATTTTCTTTTGTAAAATGGCTGAGACATTTTTTTCGACACTCACCTCTCCATTGCCTAAGAGCTTCTTCTTACTCGTGCATAATCCTTTTAAGAACTTTGCATATCATGGAATTTGTTTAATCGCATTAAGAAGAGAGATTTTATTTCTACATTTTGAAAGGTGCCAAGGATCTCCTTCTCTTCTTGCTCATTTTTTCATTGGATGAGTCTTTTAGGAAATGGAAGCGGTACTGCAAACAGCCTTTGATGAGTCAAATCTGTAGTAGATGCTGAATCGGGTTTCCATTTTCCTATTTTGGGTTGTGGGTACAAGTTGTGTCATTAGCTGACTCTAAAAATGTTCCAATTCCCAATGTTAGAGCACTTACATTATGTCAAGGATTAGGTTTAGTTTGAGATGGCAATTTTCCTTGTGACTCTAATTGACTGATTGCAAGTGCAAGCCTACTCATTCCTTTATCCAACTCTTGAAGATGTGTTTCAATCTTTTGCTGGAATTTTCTGGTACTGTTGGCTAACCTTTCCACTATGTCTTCCAAAGATGATTTTGGAGGCGGTAATTGTTGATTCAAAAGTTGTCTTTATTGGTATGGCTGATTGAATCCAGGATTCGGCCCATAACTCAGATTTAAATGATCTTTCCACCCCACATTATAGGTGTTTGAATAGGGATCATATCGCCTTTAAGGTGGCCTTGGAAAGTTTCCAACAACATTCACTTGCTCTGTCGAACCCTCGTACAAGATAGGACATGAGTTCATCGGGTGATCTAGCATAGCACAAATTCCACTCAACCGGGTTGGGCTTATTTTATCTGTAAGCAAATTTTGAACAACATTAGTAAGCTTATCAATTTTATCTTCTAGAGACAGAAAACTTAACCCATAAACCTATCTCGTGGGTTCTGTTGCCAGTCAAAATTGTTGAGAGTTCGCAACCGTAGTCGAAATTGCTAAGATTTCGTAGCCACAGTCGAAATTAACTTCCTTGCTCACTAAGGCGTCATATTAACAACTTCCCCTCCACTAGTAGCACCTATCATTTTCATTTCCATTGAGAGTAACCCCTCATAGAAATACTGTAGTAGTAATTGTTTAGTCAGGCCATGCTATGGACACTTGCACATAATTTTTTGTACCGCTCCCAGTAATCATAGAATAATTTAATCTCCTTTTGCCAAATTACTACAATGTCCCTCCTTAATTCGGCTGCTCGAGTTGTGAAAGAACCTGTCAAGAAATAAACGAGACATGTCAGACCATGTATTGATAGATCCTAAATAAAATAGTCATTCTCTAACAGAGTCATCTAATGAGAAATCAAAATCACGAAGTTTAATTTGATCCTCGGTTACTCCCTAAGGTTTCATGCTTGTGCAAACCATATGAAATTCCTTGAGATGGGTATGCTGATTTTCATTTTGTAATCTGCAAAAGGTGGGCAATAGATGAATTATACCCGATTTCGACTTAAATGTCATTCCTCCCACCAGATAAGTTGTACATAGGGGCTGTTGTTCATTTGGGGCTATGCGAGTTGGCGTATAGTTTGCTCTGTCATCCTATCTGGTTCGTCAAATAAGAAAATTTCATCGGTGTAAGATACAATTTCAAACTCAGGATATGGTCATTTACTGCACTGAATGCCTTCTTTTCACATTTTTCAAACCAATTTTTTTATTTCTGGTTCAAATTCTAGAGGCTTCGGTTCTAATTTGATCATAAGGAAAACAAACAAAAGTTAGAAGAATATTTCCAATCCTCGGCAATGGTGCCAAAATTTGATGGGCGTCGAAACCACCAAATAAAAATAATTCCTACTATAAATTAACTTTAATTAGTTGTAAAGAGTAGTAGGGTCGATTTCACAGGGATTGTGTAAACAGAGTTATAAAGCCTTAGCCCTAGACTCGGTGGATTCTAGTTTTTGAATCGATCCTTGAAAATTAGTTTTCTCCTCCAAACAATAAGTTGGTTATAGCTGCTAAGAACGTCTTAACTACCAATTCATTCTCTCGTAGTTGATCTCGTTATGCCCTGCAAACTAACCCTTACCGATTGTCTAACTGTGATACACGCGTTTGCAATTCAAGAGTCTGAAAGCCTTGTGTTCTGAAGAACCCAACTCAAATTATTATTTTCTAAATTTGGCTTTTACAAGGTCAAAAATCTGGCCGTTCCCTCAAATGTCCCAAATTTATGATTTAGCCCCTCTATTATTTCTCATTTTTTAATTTAATCCCCCTTTTTACTTGCCTTTGATAACAGCATCTGAATTTCGTTCCTGACAATATTTAAACATAAAATTCACCAATTAACATGAATTAATTCAAGAACAACTCTATTTGAGCACGTAAAATATGCAAAATAAATATGCCCTCAGCAGATTTGGTAGAGGACAATCAACAATTATGTTCGATGGGACGTGTTCTGACGGGTAGTGTGGTTCACTTCCCGTCAATGAGGAATACCTTGGCTGATTTATGGCATCCGTTGGGAGGGGTTACTGTAACAATTGTAGGAGAGAAGAGAAGGTTTTTCTAGTTCTACTACGAAATAGACATAAAAATGATTCTTGATGGTACACCATGGTTGTTTAACCTGCATCTTATCATCTTGCATCGATTTGAGTTGGGAGAAGATTCGCTACAAGTTTCGTTGTTCCTTTCATAATTTTGGGCACAAATTCATAATTAACCATTGGGGGTGATATCGGAAGGATTGGCACATCAAATTGGCAATTTTATTGGCTAGTTTCTTCAATATGATATAACTTTGGTGGCAAGGGGAATAATGAGAATATGCGAATCAAGGTGAGATTGGATGTCTGAGTGCTTTTGAAACGGAAAAATAAAATAACACTAGATTAGAATCGGTCGGTGGATGCTGTTTTTCAGTATGAAAAGTTAACATTGTTCTATTTTCTATGTGGGAAGTTGGGACACGAAGAATGATTCTGTCTAGTAAAGGTGACGCTATGATCACATGAAGTGGATTTCGGGTGAGATATCTCCCTGAGAGCACCGCCATGAAGTGCAACACCAGAAGCAAGAAAATGGTTATAGGATGACAATTCTGGTGCTATTTAGGTAATTGGTTGTATGATCATAATGGATTTGGATGGACGTATTAATGGATCGAATATCAGAGTCATCCAAACACCAAATCCTTATTTGACTAAAGGAGGGAGCGAAGGAATAATAACTAAGCTGTATTTAACTGATTAGAGGGGCTTAGGATCTAATCGAGAAGATAGCCCAATTAAGGCGATAGATAGGAAAAACTGGAAATGAATACATGAAGAGAATTTGAGTGTTTCTGTAATTGGTGATTCATCGGGTTCAGGATTTAATTCTAAGATATCAATGACTACTGAGAAGTAGACCAGCCAGATACAATGAAAAATTTAAGTTAGAATGTTTGTATTTTGGGGAAGCCATGGTCAATTACTCGTCTTAAAATTAAATTGAGACAAACACAGCCTAAATTTTGTTTCTTATGAAGACAAAAATAAGTGCAAAAAGAATGGAACGAGTTAAAATGAAGTGCGGGTTCATAAATGGTATTGATGTGGGAGCATATATATCTTGAAGGGGATTATTTTTGGGATGGAAAAGGGATTGTACTATTCAGTTGAGGAATATCTCTCATTCACATATTGATATGGAGTTACAGGAGGAGGATAGATGGACATCATGGAGGTTCACATGATTCTATGGATCACCAGAAGAACAAAGGAGAGGAGAGTCATGACATCTTTTAAGATAATTGGGAGAGACCAAAATTTACCATGGTTGGTGATAGATGACTTCAATGAAATAATGTTTTTGTTTTTAGAAAAGAAAGGGTTGATTACGTAACGAAAGAAATATGGCATCTACCTCATGATTTTTAGAACCACTGTCCAAAATAATGTGAACTTAGTAATGCTTAAGGAATGTGAACTTAGTGATTTAAGTTTTATGGGTTAATGGTTTACATAGGGCAGAGGGTGATTACTGAAAAATAATGTAAGAGAACGACTTGACTGAGGAGTTGTTAATTCAGTATGGTGGGAACTTTTTTGAGATACTTTGTTAAGCATCTACCTCATGATTTTTAGAACCACTGTCCAATACTAGTTAAGATGGTGGATAGGGATATAGGTTGACCAGGAGGAATGGAGTCGCAAATTTGTTTTAGTGCGGATTGGATTCTTAAGGAAAATTGTGAATGTTAGATAAGAAATTTTTGGAAGTCAAACAAGAAAGAAATTCATACTAAGTTAGTCGAGCTAGGATCTAACTTGGCAGGTTGGATGAGATGGAATTATATAAACAGGAAACACATTATGTCTATTTTGACTTCACGGTTGAATGCATTGTATTTGGTTGATCATGATGAAGAAATACTAGTTGAAATGAAAAAGGTTAAATTGGCCCTTAATATGGAAGCAGATAAATAACCCTTTTGAGATCAATGAGCACGAGTGAACTAGCTTCAATATGGTAATAGAAACACGACATATTTCCATAATTTTGCGACTGAATAGAAAAAAGAAATATACTATAAAAGGATTGAGTGATAGGAATGGCAATTGGGTGGATGGGGAAAAAGAGATGGCTATGGTTGCATTAAGAATATTTCGAGGAGCTATGTATAGCTTCATCAGTAAGTGATTATAAGCATGTTTTATCTAGTATTCAACCGTGTATATTGGAGAATATGAATGAGGAACTTGCAGCAGAATTTCAAGCAGAAGAGATAACAAAGATAGTAAAAAGCATGATACCTTTAAAAGCCTCAGGTATGGATGGATGTTCTACTCTTTTTATCAAAAGTATTGACACATTATTGGGAGGAGGGGAACTAACTCAATATTGTATTGATGTTCTTAATAGAAGAAGAGATATGGGAGTAATTAACCGAACTAGTATTATGCTCATTCTAAAAGTTAGTGTGCCACAGAATATGACATAGTTTCGACCAATAAGCTTATGTAATGTGATTTTTAATATAATCTCAAAGGTATTGATTAACAGATTCAGGAATGTATCAGACAGTTGCATTGATGAAGCACAAGTGGCATTTGTTCCAGGAACACAAATCACAAAAAATATATTCATTGCTTAAGGTATTACATTCCTTCAAGCAGAAGCGAGATGGAAATAAGGGAGATTTCACTCTAAAGTTAGATATGAGTAAGGCTTATGACAGAGTGGAGTTGTGTTTTGTGGAAAATATGATGAAGTGTTTAGGATTCTACAATGAATCGATTTCTTTGGTAATGTGTTGTGTGACAACGGTTTCGTACTTTGTGATCTTTAATGGGATTTAGTGAGAGGTTTTCTGGCCTTCCCGAAGATTGAGACAAGGAAACCTCTTGAGCCCATATTTATTTCTGATTTGTGCGGAAGACTTTTAGAAATTACTCAAAATGGTCAAAGAAGAGGAGGATAATAGAAGGGGACATATAGGAAGGAACAGACTAGCATTAACTCATTTGTTCTTTGTAGATGATAGTATCATTTTTGGAGAGGCTACGGTGGAGGGTGCTAATAACATAAAAGGGATTATTACAGAATATGATGAAGCGTCAGGCCAGTTAATTAATTTTAACAAATCCCTAATTTATTTTAGTAGTAATGTGGTCGAAGAAGTGCGGGAACAAATCGAAAATGTTTAGGAGTATGAAGCTCAATTAATGTAGAGAAATATCTTAGGTTGCCAACGATGATTGGAAGGAGGAAAAAATAGGATTTTTCTAATTTTAAAGACAAATTTGTTAAATGAATTGAGAATTGGAGTGTGTAAAAACTATCTTTGGAAGGAAAATAGGTATTTATTAAGTCCATTTTACAAGAGATATTGGTTTATGATATGCAATGCTTCTTTTTGCCTATTATGTTACACCGTGAACATGAAAAAATAATATGATTTGGTGGTGTAATTATAAAACGGAAAAAAATGTATACATTGGTGTCATTAGGGGTGATGTGCAAACCTAAATCATAAGGGGGATTGGTATTCAGGGACTTAGTGAAGTTTAATGTAGCCCTTTTAGCAAAACAAGGTTGGCATTTATTGTCAAAGTCAGAGTGTCTATTTGCACGAGTCATGAAAGCTAGATACTATCCAAATGGAGATTTTATGAATTCAAATTTAGGATCTCACCCATCCTATACTTGGTGAAGTATTTAGAGCGCGCGAGGATTATTGGAACAAGACAGCGTCTAGAGAGTGGGAAATAGAGTGATGCTCAATATCTAGAATGATTTGTGGTTACTGAGTCATGGTTAAGGTGCAGTAGAGGTTCAGAATATAACATAAATTATACAAATGTTTCTGATCTTATTGAGTTGAGTAATGTTACGTGGAGATCAAAAGTGCTAAGAGAGTTATTTGATGATGAACAAGTGAGATATATTCCACTTTTTGCAAATTTTAAAATAAAAAAATATTTATAGTACTTAAATATTGTAATTAAAAAAAATCGGAAGCGTATTTTACATTTTCCCCAGAATAAGCCTCTATCATTTTGCGGTATACGGGCACTGTGTACGATTTTCTGATTCCTGGTATCATTAACCATCTAAAAAATATATTCAAATCTTTGAGCATATTTGGCATACAAAAAGTACAACACTATTGAAAAAAAATGTAAAATCCAATTTTATTGACCTATTTACGAGTGGCCACACCAACGGTTGGTGGCTCACTAACGCCAAAAATGACATATGATATAACGCTCATTGCTATAGCAAAAGGCAGCAACCACAAATGTCTTTTGTATTTGGCTTTGTCGCTCAACAAAGCTTACAGTATAGGCATGCCAAAACAACAAATCCCCAACTGTTAGTTCCAGCATGGTTCAGATCTTTTAATAAAGGGAGGTACGTCATGTGGAGTTTATTTTGAATGACATCCGACATCAGTACCCCACCTATCAATTGTAGAAGATACGTTCTAGCAGTGTAAATAATGTCCATCTGTGTTGGACGGCTCAGTAGCTTTTCGAAATTATTCCTTAATTAGGTAAATTTAATACCGATTAATCTTCTTTCGTTGTCATCAGGGGGCACTCTTCCAAGTAATCGTTCGCAAGTGGCCCAAAGACCGATCACTTTTCTTGGCCATCTTAGTGTTTGTCCATCAATAAATAGCCTTAGTTGCACCGATATGTCTTGTATTGTTATAGTGCATTCCCCACACGGGAGGTAGAATGTGTTGGTCTTCGATTGCCATCATTCCACTAGCGCTGATACTAAACCATCCCTTAGGTTCGAAATCTAAATGAATGCAATCATGCCAATCCTAGTAGCATTCAAATATGACATGATGAATATTTATCCTGATCAAAATGTTGTTCCACTTCGTAACAAAATGATAACGTAAATAACTAAAATGTAACACTTCAAACATAAATGACTAAAATATAATTTGAGGCAAACAAAAGTGACTATTTATGATTATAATAACTATGCATAGACTAATAACCTTCATTAAATGTTATAATAAAGAAATCTATAGTTTGGAAAACATCACAAGTATAATGCAAAACCAAGCAACCTACAGTTGGGAACCACCAGAGGGGGGGACACTATAAAGGCCAATTTCAATGCTTCATTTCAACAACATTTAGATACCTCAGTCACAAGGATTCTATTTAGGAATAAAGAAGGATTGATTATGGCAGTGAACACTCACCTAAACGAATACATAATAGACCCAACCACGGCGGAAGCATGGGGATGCTTGCAAGCGTTAATTGTTGCGGAGGAATTAGGCATTCAAAAACTTGTGGTGGAAGGGGATTCCTTAATAGTTAGAAAAAGAGGATAAATCGATCATCAGAGGCCTGGTAAAAGAGATAAAGCAAAGGGGAAGAAGATTTAAAGCCATTAGCTTCAGATTTGTATCCAGATCTGCCAATTTTTCTGCCCACGTCTTAGCAACTGAAGGAAGATATATGGATTTCCCTAGGTATTGGATAAAGGAAGTGCCAATGAGAGTGGAAGAAGAAGCTGTTCGGGACCAAATCAGAGTATTTGGACGGGGATGAGAAAGCTAGAGGACTTACTATGTCAGAGGAAATGACATTTGTCACTCTGACGAGTTTAGATCTTCTGAGGTAATCTTCTAGTTTCAAAATTATCACAAGATTAAAAGAAAGGAGGAAGAGAATTTCAAGATGAGTCCTCAACTGATGAACAAATTAGAATGAAGGAGAGGGATAAGAAAGCTGCAATTTGCCATATTTGCGGGTTTTTTTTCTGTTTTTGGGTTTTGCATGACTTTTCTTCTTTGTTTTTTTTGTTGGTTTTGGTTTTAAGTTTCTTAGTTGTTTTCTTTTAATTCTATTGGTTTCGAGTTTTCTTAGGGATAGGGTACTGCCCATGAAGGCCAATAAAAATGTGGCAGCAAAACTTTTGTATTTATGGTTTTTTCTTCTCTGCTTAAATGAAGTTCAACATTCTTTTGTTCAAATATATACAGAGTAGAATATATATTTATAAAAAATGAGATATAACTCTATTCGTTAAAAAATATTCACTACCAATGTATTAAATATACGTATAAAAATATATAAAATTTTTTGAGTTATTGATTTTGTTAAAGTGAATTTTTTTTGGTTAGTAACTTTTCTTTTAATTTTTCTAAGAGATTTGTAGTTGTTAAAAGTTCAAGTAGTTTTTTTAATTTTTTTGTGAATTTTGTTTTGCTAGAAATTATATATATAATAATATAATCTAAAAGAAGGTATGAGGGTTTAATACATTTTTGTCAAATTAAAAAAATTAATTAGTTAAAATATATATTTTGTTTCAATAATCCATTTACATTTTTTTTAAAAAATTAATTATTTTATTAAAATTATTAATGGTTGTATTCAAATTTGTTAAATCAAATTAAAATAAGCACTATTAACTTACCAAGATCTAAAGAGCATACAAGGTAAACAAAATTTATTTTAAATTTTCTTTTTTGAAGTTATAATTGTTTTTCTTTTGTTATTAAAAAAGCGTCAAATTTTCCTACATTTCGTAAGCATACATAAAAAAAAATAATTCTATTTTTTGATTTCAAAGGAAAAAAAAAGTGTTTTTTCGTTTCCCATATTGCATGTTTGATAAGAAACATTCTCACCACGTTTGGTTGGGGAGAATGAAATAGGGTTTGTTGACACCATTTTTTTGATGAAAACAGAGTCGACTTGGATTTTGAAAATGAAAACAAAAAAAGGGAGTCGCCACCAATCCTTTTTGATAAGGTGTGATCGGGTCACCTTGAAAAGTGGTTGTTTTTAATAAACGATTTGATTTTATTAAAACAACAGTTTTGGTCCACGAAATTCAAAAAAATAGGTTCGGGAGTCGGTTACGCACGAGGAAGGATTAGCACCCTCGATACGCCCAAAATTGGTACCTAGTTGATTACTTAATGTCTTGATGTCGAAAATTAAAAACTAGGAAGAATTTTTTAAAAATATGATCCTTGTATTAAAAAAAACTTTTATAAAACAAGTTACTTGTTAAGACCCTCTCATTTCAAAAAGAGAAAACATCACACCCAATGCGTTATAGCACAATATTTTACCTTCCCCAAAAATGAGCTTGTCTTAAAAAACTCATACGATAAAATTTAAAAAGGATATTCAGTTGTTCAAGTCAGATGAGGAAATTGCAACCCAATACGTTAGGGCACAATTTCTCCAAATTCCAAATATTGAATATTGCCTTCGTTATTTTAATAAAAATCCTCATCTCGAGAAAATAACGTGTCATATCAAATACGTTAGGACACAACGCATTAAATTCCCAATAATGAGCTTTTATCATTTTTAAATTTAGATTCAACAAAGAAAAGTGGAACCCAATACATTAGGACTCAATTCTCTCGAAGATCCCAAATACCGAGTATTACTTATATTTTTAAAATTTCTTTCTTGAAATCTAAATAAAAATGCGTGTAATGGAATAACAATGATAATGATGTAAGTAAAAATAATACAAGCAAAAACAAAAGATAAATGAATAAGAAGTCACATGTATATAAATAAAATCAATCACATATGTACAATAACGAGCAATAAACAAATAAAAATTCTAAAGCATAATAAATAATAATAACGGACATACAAATAAATAAATAAATGAAGAAAATAAATAAAAGATAATTATATGGATTATAAAAATTAAAATCATAAATATTTACATATATAGGTATATAGATTATAAAATATATATAATATAAGTATATACGTTATAAAAAAAGTGTGTATGTACATAAATTTATAAAAATATGAAAAATATATGTATACATGTATTTCAAAATTATTAAATATAAAAGTTTATGTAAGTATGTATATACACGTATATGTATATAAAAATGTATATAAAAATTATAAAATATAAAAAAATATATAAGTATGTATATATATAAATAAATTACAAAAATATGTACGTATAATATAAAAAAAATGTACGCATGCACATGTATATATATAGCAAAATTGGAAATTGCAAATATATGTATATATATATATAAATGAGGGAATAATAATAATAATAATAATAATAATAATAATAATAATAATAATATAATATTAAGAAAATAAACAAAGTAACAAAAGGACTAAGTTAAAATTTAAAACAAAATTCGGGGATAAATCACAAATAAATAAAAGGTGAGAGACTATTCTGAACACGCGCGAGGCATGGAGGGACTAAAAAGGCAATTTGTCCTTCTCTTTTAAAACAACGTAGTTTCAGAAGGGACTAAATTGAAAACGCAATAAATTAAATGGGGTAAATTTAAAAATATAAAAAATAACTGATTGCGAAAACTTTAAAAAGCGGAAGGGCTAAAAGAGAAATTAGCCCTTCCATTGAAAACACGCGGATCCACCTAGAGCGGGTCGGGTCACACGTGGGTCGACCTTAAAATAGTGCCGTTTTGGTGCTTGAGAAGGCTACCCAAAACGAAGTCTTTTTGGAAGCCTATTTAAGTCAGTTTTTTTTTATTTCATTCATTCTTTCTTTCTTCAAAAAACACAACAAAAAAAAGGAAAACTCTCTCAAATCATCTCCCCTTCTCCGGGCACTGCCCAGAATCCGGCGAGGAGAGTCGCCGTTGACACCTTCGCGCCGGCCACCGTACATGGTGGCCGGAAGATCTAAAAAGGTACTTTTTTTTCTTTTTTCTTTTTTGCATATGCATATTTACGCATATTTTCACAAAACAAAATAAAAAATGAATAAAATAAATAAAAATGAACAAAAAAGGATTTGGAAACTAAAACCTTTTCTCCGTTTTTATTTCTCTTTGTTTTGGCTTTTTCAAAAAGAAAAACCCCCCGTTACCATGGTTTACAATCGATTTTATCCCGATTTTAAAATAAAAACTCCCCCTTTACATAGTTCATATTTGGCTTATATAGTTGAAACCCTTTCTTATTTTTTTCTATTTGTTTTTCTTCTACTATTGCGTGTTGCAGATGATGGAGTAGGTGGCGGAGCAGTTGGTGGCGTGCGGCGCTGGTCAGAGGTAGGGTTGGTAGCTGGCAGCAGCTAGGGTTTCAGAAAACTGAAACCCTAGTTTGGATATTGGTTTTTTTTGGGCCTGTTGGGCTATTTTTTTAATTTGGTCTTGTTTGGGTTAGTTTGATAGGGGTCCGGGCTAAATTGGGCTTGTACAGCTACCCCTCTTTGCTCGTTGTCGTGTAACGAGAATAGAGCACAGACTAAGAAAGACTAATTTTCCCGGTGTCGCTGAACCTTGACTTCTTGGTGTCTTTCTTCTTCAAGTAGCTTTATTTCAGTCCACTGTGTCTTGTCGCCTCAATCCACTCTACTACACTTTAGGGAGATCTAACTTGTAGCTTCAATCCACTATGTTGCAACTTCAGGGACGAGATTTGTAGTTTAAATTTACTTCCCTACAATCTTGGGAAGATAAGATGCACTATCTTTGATATGTTCCACTACAGCTTAGGGAGACAAAATTTGCAATCTTCAACCTACTCCACTGCTGCTCAGGGAGATAGGGCTAATGACTTAAATCTGCTTCTCCACTATATTGGGAATATAATATTTACCACCTTCGATCTGCTCCACTACTACATAGGGGGACAGAATCTGAAATCTTCAACCTACTCCCCAACTGCTTAGGGTGATAGGACTAATGACTTAAATCTGCTTCTCCACTGTATTGGGAAGATTCACCATCATCGATCTGCTCCACTACTGCTTAGGGTGACAGAATCTGTAATCTTCAACCTACTCCACTACTGCTTAGGGTAATAGGACTAATGGCTTAAATATGCTTCTCCACTGTATTACAAAGATAAGTTTCACCATCTTCGATCTGCTCCACTACTGCTTAGGGTGACAGAATCTGCAATCTTCAACCTACTCCACTACTGCTTAGGGAGATAGGACTAATGGCTTAAATCTGCTTCTCCACTGTATTGGGAAGATAACATTCATCATATTCGATCTGCTCCACTATTGTTTAGGGTGACAAAATCTGCAATCTTTAACCTACTCCACTACTGCTTAGGGAGATAGGACTAATGGCTTAAATCTGCTTCTCCACTGTATTGGGAAGATAAGATTCATCATATTCGATCCGCTCCACTACTGTTTAAGGTGACAAAATCTGCAATCTTTAACCTACTCCACTACTGCTTAGGGAGATAGGACTAATGGCTTAAATCTACTTTTCCACTGTATTGGGAAGATAAGATTCACCATCTTCGATCTACTCCACTACTGCTTAGGGTGACAAAATCTTCAATCTTCAATCTTCAACCTACTCCACTGCTGCTTAGGGAGATTGGACTAATAGCTTAAATCTGCTTCTCCACTATCTTGAGAAGATAAGATTCACCATCTTCGATCGCTACACGACTGCTTAGGGTGACAGAATCTGCAATCTTCAACCTACTCCACTACTGCTTAGGGTAATACGACTAATGGCTTAAATATGCTTCTCCACTGTATTATAAAGATAAGTTTCAACATCTTCGATCTGCTCCACTACTGCTTAGGGTGACAGAATCTGCAATCTTCAACCTACTCCACTACTGCTTAGGGAGATAGGACTAATGGCTTAAATCTGCTTCTCCACTGTATTGGGAAGATAACATTCATCATATTCGATCTACTCAACTATTGTTTAGGGTGACAAAATCTGCAATCTTTAACCTACTCCACTACTGCTTAGGGAGATAGGACTAATGGCTTAAATCTGCTTCTCCACTGTATTGGGAAGAAAAGATTCATCATATTCGATCCGCTCCACTACTGTTTAAGGTGACAAAATCTGCAATCTTTAACCTACTCCACTACAGCTTAGGGAGATAGGACTAATGGATTAAATCTACTTTTCCACGGTATTGGGAAGATAAGATTCACCATCTTCGATCTGCTTCACTACTACATAGGGTGACAGAATCTGTAATCTTCAACCTACTCCACTGCTGCTTAGGGTGATAGGACTAATGGCTTAAATATGCTTCTCCACTGTATTGGAAAGATAAGATTCACCATTTTCGATCTACTCCACTACTACTTAGGGTGACAGAATCTGCAACCTTCAACCTACTCCACTACTGCTTAGAGTGATAGGACTAATGACTTAAATCTGATTCTCCACTGTATTGGGAAGATAAGATTCATCATATTCGATATGCTCCACTATTGTTTCGGGTGACAAAATCTGCAATCTTTAACCTACTCCACTACTGCTTAGGGAGATAGGACTAATGGCTTAAATCTGCTTCTCCACTGTATTGGGAAGATAAGATTCACCATCTTCAATCTACTCCACTGCTACTTAGGGTGACAGAATCTGCAACCTTCAACCTACTCCACTACTGCTCAGGGAGATTAGACTAATGGGTTAAATCTGATTCTCCACTATCTTGAGAAGATAAGATTCACCATCTTCGATCCGCTCCACGACTGCTTAGGGTGACAGAATCTGCAATCTTCAACCTACTCCACTACTGCTTAGGGTGATAGGACTAATGGCTTAAATCTGCTTCTCCACTGTATTTGGAAGATAAGATTCACCATCTTCGATCTGCTCCACTACTACTTAGGGTGACAGAATCTGCAATTTTCAACCTACTCCACTACTGCTTAGGGTGATAGGACTAATGGCTTAAATATGCTTCTCCACTTTATTGGAAAGATAAGATTCACCATCTTCGATCTGCTCCACTACTGCTTAGGGTGACATAATCTGCAATCTTCAACCTACTCCACTACTGGTTAGGGTGATAGGACTAATGACTTAAATCTGATTCTCCACTGTATTGGGAAGATAAGATTCATCATATTCGATCTACTCCACTACTGTTTAAGGTGACAAAATCTGCAATCTTTAACCTACTCCACTACTGCTTAGGGAGATAGGACTAATGGCTTAAATCTACTTTTCCACTGTATTGGGAAGATAAGATTCACCATCTTCGATCTACTCCACTACTGCTTAGGGTGACAAAATCTTCAATCTTCAATCTTCAACCTACTCCAGTACTGTTTAGGGAGATAGGACAAATGGCTTAAATCTGCTTCTCTACTGTCTTGAGAAGATAAGATTCACCATCTTCGATCCACTCTACTACTGCTTAAGGTGACAGAATCTGCAATTTTCAACCTACTCCACTACTGCTTAGGGTGATAGGACTAATGGCTTAAATCTCCTTCTCCACTGTATAGGGACGATAAGATTCACCATATTCGATCTGCTCCACTACTGCTTAGGGTGACAGAATATGCAATCTTCAACCTACTCCACTACTGCTTAGGGTGATAGGACTAATGGCTTAAATCTCATTCTCCACTGTATTGGAAAGATACGATTCACCATTTTCGATCCACTCCACTACTGCTTAAGGTGACAGAATCTACAATCTTCAACCTACTCGGCTACTGCTTAGGGTGATAGGACTAATGGGTTAAATCTGCTTCTCCACTATATTAGGAAGATAAGATTCGCCATATTCGATCTGTTCCACTACTACTTAGGGTGACAGAATCTGCAGTCTTTGACCTACTCCACTATTGCTAAGTGTGATAGGACTAATGGCTTAAATCTGCTTCTGCATTGTATTGGGAAGATAAGATTCACTATCTTCGGTCTCCTTCACTACTTCTTAGGGTGACAGAATCTGCAATCTTCAACCTACTCGACTACTGCTTAGGGTGATAGAGCTAATGGCTTAAATCTGCTTCTCCACTGTATTGGGAAGGTAAGATTCATCATATTCGATCTGCTCCACTACTGTTTAGGGTGACAGAAACTGCAATCCTCAACCTACTCCACAACTGCTTAGGGAGATTAGACTAATGGCTTAAATCTACTTCTCCACTATCTTGAGAAGATAAGATTCACCATCTTCGATCCGCTCCACTAATGCTTAGGGTGAAAGAATTTGCAATCTTCAACCTACTCCACTACTGATTAGAGTGATAGGACTAATGGCTTAAATCTACTTCTCCACTGTATTGGGAAGGTCAGATTCATCATATTCGATCTGCTTCACTACTGCTTAGGGTGACAGAATCTGTAATCTTCAACCTACTCCAGTACTGCTTAGGGAGATAGGACAAATGGCTAAATCTGCTTCTCTACTGTCTTGAGAAGATAAGATTCACCATCTTCGATCGACTCTACTACTGCTTAAGGTGACAGAATCTGCAATCTTCAACCTACTCCACTACTACTTAGGGTGATAGGACTAATGGCTTAAATCTCCTTCTCCACAGTATAGGGACGATAAGATTCACCATATTCGATCTGCTCCACTACTACTTAGGGTGACGGAATTTGCAATCTTCAACCTACTCCACTACTGTTTATGGAGATTGGGCTAATGGCTTAAATCTGCTTCTCTACTGTGTTGGGAAGATAAGATTCACCATCTTCGATCTGCTCCACTACCGCTTAGGGTTACAGAATTTGTAATCTTCAACCTACTCCACTACTGCTTAGGGTGATAGGACTAATGGCTTAAATCTCCTTCTCCACTGTATTGGGAAGGTCAGATTCATCATATTCGATCTGCTTCACTACTGCTTAGGGTGACAGAATCTGTAATCTTCAACCTACTCCAGTACTGCTTAGGGAGATAGGACAAACGGCTTAAATCTGCTTCTCTACTGTCTTGAGAAGATAAGATTCACCATCTTCGATCCACTCTACTACTGCTTAAGGTGACAGAATCTGCAATTTTCAACCTACTCCACTACTGCTTAGGGTGATAGGACTAATGGCTTAAATCTCCTTCTCCACTGTATAGGGACGATAAGATTCACCATATTTGATCTGCTCCACTACTGCTTAGGGTGACAGAATATGCAATCTTCAACCTACTCCAGTACTGCTTAGGGAGATAGGACAAACGGCTTAAATCTGCTTCTCTACTGTCTTGAGAAGATAAGATTCACCATCTTCGATCCACTCTACTACTGCTTAAGGTGACAGAATCTGCAATTTTCAACCTACTCCACTACTGCTTAGGGTGATAGGACTAATGGCTTAAATCTCCTTCTCCACTGTATAGGGACGATAGGATTCACCATATTTGATCTGCTCCACTACTGCTTAGGGTGACAGAATATGCAATCTTCAACCTACTCCACTACTGCTTAGGGTGATAGGACTAATGGCTTAAATCTCCTTCTCCACTGTATTGGAAAGATACAATTCACCATCTTCGATCTACTCCACTACTGCTTAAGGTGACAGAATCTACAATCTTCAACCTACTCGGCTACTGCTTAGGGTGATAGGACTAATGGCTTAAATCTGCTTCTCCACTATATTAGGAAGATAAGATTCGCCATATTCGATCTGTTCCACTACTACTTAGGGTGACAGAATCTGCAGTCTTCAACCTACTCCACTACTGATTAGAGTGATAGGACTAATGGCTTAAATCTACTTCTCCACTGTATTGGAAAGGTCAGATTCATCATATTCGATCTGCTTCACTACTGCTTAGGATGACAGAATCTGTAATCTTCAACCTACTCCAGTACTGCTTAGGTAGATAGGGCAAATGGCTTAAATCTGCTTCTCTACTGTCTTGAGAAGATAAGATTCACCATCATCGATCCACTCTACTACTGCTTAAGGTGACAGAATCTGCAATCTTCAACCTACTCCACTACTGCTTAGGGTGATAGGACTAATGGCTTAAATCTCCTTCTCCACTGTATTGGGAAGGTCAGATTCATCATATTCGATCTGCTTCACTACTGCTTAGGGTGACAGAATCTGTAATCTTCAACCTACTCCAGTACTGCTTAGGGAGATAGGACAAACGGCTTAAATCTGCTTCTCTACTGTCTTGAGAAGATAAGATTCACCATCTTCGATCCACTCTACTACTGCTTAAGGTGACAGAATCTGCAATTTTCAACCTACTCCACTACTGCTTAGGGTGATAGGACTAATGGCTTAAATCTCCTTCTCCACTGTATAGGGACGATAAGATTCACCATATTTGATCTGCTCCACTACTGCTTAGGGTGACAGAATATGCAATCTTCAACCTACTCCACTACTGCTTAGGGTGATAGGACTAATGGCTTAAATCTCCTTCTCCACTGTATTGGGAAGATACAATTCACCATCTTCGATCTACTCCACTACTGCTTAAGGTGACAGAATCTACAATCTTCAACCTACTCGGCTACTGCTTAGGGTGATAGGACTAATGGCTTAAATCTGCTTCTCCACTATATTAGGAAGATAAGATTCGCCATATTCGATCTGTTCCACTACTACTTAGGGTGACAGAATCTGCAGTCTTTGACCTACTCCACTATTGTTTAGTGTGATAGGACTAATGGCTTAAATCTGCTTCTGCACTGTATTGGGAAGATAAGATTCACTATCTTCGGTCTCCTTCACTACTGCTTAGGGTGACAGAATCTGCAATCTTCAACCTACTCGACTACTGCTTAGGGTGATAGTGCTAATGGCTTAAATCTGCTTCTCCACTGTATTGGGAAGGTAAGATTCATCGTATTCGATCTGCTCCACTACTGTTTAGGGTGACAAAATCTGCAATCCTCAACCTACTCCACAACTGCTTAGGGAGATTAGACTAATGGCTTAAATCTACTTCTCCACTATCTTGAGAAGATAAGATTCACCATCTTCGATCCGCTCCACTAATGCTTAGGGTGAAACAATTTGCAATCTTCAACCTACTCCACTACTGATTAGGGTGATAGGACTAATGGATTAAATCTACTTCTCCACTGTATTGGGAAGGTCAGATTCATCATATTCGATCTGCTTCACTACTGCTTAGGGTGACAGAATCTGTAATCTTCAACCTACTCCAGTACTGCTTAGGGAGATAGGACAAATGGCTAAATCTGCTTCTCTACTGTCTTGAGAAGATAAGATTCACCATCTTCGATCCACTCTACTACTGCTTAAGGTGACAGAATCTGCAATCTTCAACCTACTCCACTACTGCTTAGGGTGATAGGACTAATGGCTTAAATCTCCTTCTCCACTGTATAGGGACGATAAGATTCACCATATTCGATCTTCTCCACTGCTGCTTAGGGTGACGAAATCTGTAATCTTAAACCTACTCCACTACTGTTTATGGAGATTGGGCTAATGGCTTAAATCTGCTTCTCTACTGTGTTGTGAAGATAAGATTCACCATCTTCGATCTGCTCCACTACCGCTTAGGGTTACAGAATCTGTAATCTTCAACCTACTCCACTGCTGCTTAGGGTGATAGGACTAATGGCTTAAATCTACTTCTCCACTGTATTGGGAAGGTCAGATTCATCATATTCGATCTACTTCACTACTGCTTAGGATGACAGAATCTGTAATCTTCAACCTACTCCAGTACTGCTTAGGGAGATAGGACAAATGGCTAAATCTGCTTCTCTACTGTCTTGAGAAGATAAGATTCACCATCTTCGATCCACTCTACTACTGCTTAAGGTGACAGAATCTGCAATCTTCAACCTACTCCACTACTGCTTAGGGTGATAGGACTAATGGCTTAAATCTCCTTCTCCACAGTATAGGGACGATAAGATTCACCATATTCGATCTGCTCCACTACTGCTTAGGGTGACGGAATTTGCAATCTTTAACCTACTCCACTACTGTTTATGGAGATTGGGCTAATGGCTTAAATCTGCATCTCTACTGTGTTGGGAAGATAAGATTCACCATCTTCGATCTGCTCCACTACCGCTTAGGGTTACAGAATCTGTAATCTTCAACCTACTCCAGTACTGCTTAGGGTGATAGGACTAATGGCTTAAATCTACTTCTCCACTGTATTGGAAAGGTCAGATTCATCATATTCGATCTGATTCACTACTGCTTAGGATGACAGAATCTGTAATCTTCAACCTACTCCAGTACTGCTTAGGTGGGTAGGACAAATGGCTTAAATCTGCTTCTCTACTGTCTTGAGAAGATAAGATTCACTATCATCGATCCACTCTACTACTGCTTAAGGTGACAGAATCTGAAATCTTCAACCTACTCCACTACTGCTTAGGGTGATAGGACTAATGGCTTAAATCTCCTTCTCCACTGTATAGGGACGATAAGATTCACCATATTCGATCTTCTCCACTGCTGCTTAGGGTGACGGAATCTGCAATCTTCAACCTACTCCACTACTGTTTATGGAGATTGGGCTAATGGCTTAAATCTGCTTCTCTACTGTGTTGGGAAGATAAGATTCACCATCTTCGATCTGCTCCATTACCGCTTAGGGTTACAGAATCTGTAATCTTCAACCTACTCCACTGCTGCTTAGGGTGATAGGACTAATGGCTTAAATCTACTTCTCCACTGTATTGGGAAGGTCAGATTCATCATATTCGATCTGCTTCACTACTGCTTAGGATGACAGAATCTGTAATCTTCAACCTACTCCAGTACTGCTTAGGGAGATAGGACAAATGGCTTAAATCTGCTTCTCTACTGTCTTGAGAAGATAAGATTCACCACCTTCGATCCACTCTACTACTGCTTAAGGTGACAGAATCTGCAATCTTCAACCTACTCCACTACTGCTTAGGGTGATAGGACTAATGGCTTAAATCGCCTTCTCCACTGTATTGGGAAGGTCAGATTCATCATATTCGATCTGCTTCACTACTGCTTAGGGTGACAGAATCTGTAATCTTCAACCTACTCCAGTACTACTTAGGGAGATAGGACAAATGGCTAAATCTGCTTCTCTACTGTCTTGAGAAGATAAGATTCACCATCTTCGATCCACTCTACTACTGCTTAAGGTGACAGAATCTGCAATCTTCAACCTACTCCACTACTGCTTAGGGTGATAGGACTAATGGCTTAAATCTCCTTCTCCACAGTATAGGGACGATAAGATTCACCATATTCGATCTGCTCCACTACTGCTTAGGGTGACGGAATTTGCAATCTTCAACCTACTCCACTACTGTTTATGGAGATTGGGCTAATGGCTTAAATCTGCATCTCTACTGTGTTGGGAAGATAAGATTCACCATCTTCGATCTGCTCCACTACCGCTTAGGGTTACAGAATCTGTAATCTTCAACCTACTCCACTACTGCTTAGGGTGATAGGACTAATGGCTTAAATCTACTTCTCCACTGTATTGGAAAGGTCAGATTCATCATATTCGATCTGCTTCACTACTGCTTAGGATGACAGAATCTGTAATTTTCAACCTACTCCAGTACTGCTTAGGTAGGTAGGACAAATGGCTTAAATCTGCTTCTCTACTGTCTTGAGAAGATAAGATTCACCATCATCGATCCACTCTACTACTGCTTAAGGTGACAGAATCTGCAATCTTCAACCTACTCCACTACTGCTTAGGGTGATAGGACTAATGGCTTAAATCTCCTTCTCCACTGTATTGGGAAGGTCAGATTCATCATATTCGATCTGCTTCACTACTGCTTACGGTGACAGAATCTGTAATCTTCAACCTACTCCAGTACTGCTTAGGGAGATAGGACAAATTGCTTAAATATTCTTCTCTACTGTCTTGAGAAGATAAGATTCACCATCTTCGATCCACTCTACTACTGCTTAAGGTGACATAATCTGCAATTTTCAACCTACTCCACTACTGCTTAGGGTGATAGGACTAATGGCTTAAATCTCCTTCTCCACTGTATAGGGACGATAAGATTCACCATATTCGATCTGCTCCACTACTGCTTAGGGTGACAAAATATGCAATCTTCAACCTACTCCACTACTGCTTAGGGTGATAGGACTAATGGCTTTAATCTCCTTCTCCACTGTATTGGGAAGATAGATTTACCATCTTCGATCCACTCCACTACTGCTTAAGGTGACAGAATCTACAATCTTCAACCTACTCGGCTACTGCTTAGGGTGATAGGACTAATGGCTTAAATCTGCTTCTCCACTATATTAGGAAGATAAGATTCGCCATATTCGATCTGTTCCACTACTACTTAGGGTGACAGAATCTGCAGTCTTTGACCTACTCCACTATTGCTTAGTGTGATAGGACTAATGGCTTAAATCTTCTTCTCTACTGTATTGGGAAGATAAGATTCACCATCTTCGATCTCCTTCACCACTGCTTTGGTTGACAGAATCTGCAATCGTCAACCTACTTCACTACTGCTTAGTGTGATAGAGCTAATGGCTTAAATCTGCTTCTCCACTGTATTGGAAAGGCAAGATTCATCATATTCAATCTTCTCCACTACTGTTTAGGGTGACAGAATCTGCAATCCTCAACCTACTCCACAACTGCTTAGAGAGATTGGACTAATGGCTTAAATCTACTTCTCCATTGTGTTGGGAAGATAAGATTCACCATCTTCGATCTGCTCCACTAGTCCTTAGGGTGACAGAATCTGCAATCTTCAACCGTCTCCACTACTGCTTAGTGTGATAGGACTAATGGCTTAAATCTGCTTCTGCACTGTATTGGGAAGATAAGATTCACTATCTTCGGTCTCCTTCACTACTGCTTAGGGTGACAGAATCTGCAATCTTCAACCTACTCGACTACTGCTTAGGGTGATAGAGCTAATGGCTTAAATCTGCTTCTCCACTGTATTGGGAATGTAAGATTCATCATATTCGATCTGCTCCACTACTGTTTAGGGTGACAGAATCTGCAATCCTCAACGTACTCCACAACTGCTTAGGGAGATTAGACTAATGGCTTAAATCTACTTCTCCACTATCTTGAGAAGATAAGATTCACCATCTTCGATCCGCTCCACTAATGCTTAGGGTGAAAGAATTTGCAATCTTCAACCTACTCCACTACTGATTAGGGTGATAGGACTAATGGCTTAAATCTACTTCTCCACTGTATTGGGAAGGTCAGATTCATCATATTCGATCTGCTTCACTACTGCTTAGGGTGACAGAATCTGTAATCTTCAACCTACTCCAGTACTGGTTAGGGAGATAGGACAAATGGCTAAATCTGCTTCTCTACTGTCTTGAGAAGATAAGATTCACCATCTTCGATCCACTCTACTACTGCTTAAGGTGACAGAATCTGCAATCTTCAACCTACTCCACTACTGCTTAGGGTGATAGGACTAATGGCTTAAATCTCCTTCTCCACTGTATAGGGACGATAAAATTCACCATATTCGATCTTCTCCACTACTGCTTAGGGTGACGGAATCTGCAATCTTCAACCTACTCCACTACTGTTTATGGAGATTGGGCTAATGGCTTAAATCTGCTTCTCTACTGTGTTGGGAAGATAAGATTCACCATCTTCGATCTGCTCCACTACCGCTTAGGGTTACAGAATCTGTAATCTTCAACCTACTCCACTACTGCTTAGGGTGATAGGACTAATGGCTTAAATCTACTCTACTGTATTGGGAAGGTCAGATTCATCATATTCGATCTGCTTCACTACTGCTTAGGATGACAGAATCTGTAATCTTCAACCTACTCCAGTACTGCTTAGGGAGATAGGACAAATGGCTTAAACCTGCTTCTCTACTGTCTTGAGAAGTTAAGATTCACCACCTTCAATCCACTCTACTACTGCTTAAGGTGACAGAATCTGCAATCTTCAACCTACTCCACTACTGCTTAGGGTGATAGGACTAATGGCTTAAATCGACTTCTCCACTGTATTGGGAAGGTCTGATTCATCATATTCGATCTGCTTCACTACTACTTAGGGTGACAGAATCTGTTATCTTCAACCTACTCTAGTACTGCTTAGGGAGATAGGACAAATGGCTTAAATCTGCTTCTCTACTGTCTTGAGAAGATAAGATTCACCATCTTCGATCCACTCTACTACTGCTTAAGGTGACAGAATCTGCAATCTTCAACCTACTCCACTACTGCTTAAGGTGATAGGACTAATGGCTTAAATCTCCTTCTCCACAGTATAGGGACGATAAGAATCACCATATTCGATTGCTCCACTACTGCTTAGGGTGACGGAATTTGCAATCTTCAACCTACTCCACTACTGTTTATGGAGATTGGGCTAATGGCTTAAATCTGCTTCTCTATTGTGTTGGGAAGATAAGATTCACCATCTTCGATCTGCTCCACTACCGCTTAGGGTTACAGAATCTGTAATCTTCAACCTACTCCACTACTGCTTAGGGTGATAGGACTAATGGCTTAAATCTACTTCTCCACTGTATTGGAAAGGTCAGATTCTTCATATTCGATCTGCTTCACTACTGCTTAGAATGACAGAATCTGTAATCTTCAACCTACTCTAGTACTGCTTAGGTAGATAGGACAAATGGCTTAAATCTGCTTCTCCACTATATTAGGAAGATAAGATTCGCCATATTCGATCTGTTCCACTACTACTTAGGGTGACAGAATCTGCAGTCTTTGACCTACTCCACTATTGCTTAGTGTGATAGGACTAATGGCTTAAATCTGCTTCTGCACTGTATTGGGAAGATAAGATTCACTATCTTCGGTCTCCTTCACTACTGCTTAGGGTGACAGAATCTGCAATCTTCAACCTACTCGACTACTGCTTAGGGTGATAGGACTAATGGCTTAAATCTCCTTCTCCAATGTATTGGGAATATAGATTCACCATCTTCGATCCACTCCACTACTGCTTAAGGTGACAGAATCTACAATCTTCAACCTACTCGGCTACTGCTTAGGGTGATAGGACTAATGGCTTAAATCTGCTTCTCCACTATATTAGGAAGAAAAGATTCACCATCATCGATCCACTCTACTACTGCTTAAGGTGACAGAATCTGCAATCTTCATCCTACTCCACTACCGCTTAGGGTGATAGGACTAATGGCTTAAATCTCCTTCTCCACTGTATTGGGATGGTCAGATTCATCATATTCGATCTGCTTCACTACTGCTTAGGGTGACAGAATCTGTAATCTTCAACCTACTCCAGTACTGCTTAGGGAGATAGGACAAATGGCTTAAATCTGCTTCTCTACTGTCTTGAGAAGATAAGATTCACCATCTTCGATCCACTCTACTACTGCTTAAGGTGACAGAATCTGCAATCTTCCTCCTACTCCACTACTGCTTAGGGTGATAGGACTAATGGCATAAATCTCCTTCTCCACTGTATAGGGACGATAAGATTCACCATATTCGATCTGCTCCACTACTGCTTAGGGTGACAGAATATGCAATCTTCAACCTACACCACTACTGTTTATGGAGATTGGGCTAATGGCTTAAATCTGCTTCTCCACTATATTAGGAAGATAAGATTCGCCATATTCCATTTGCTCCACTACTACTTAGGGTGACAGAATCTGCAATCTTTGACCTACTCCACTACTGCTTAGGGTGATAGGACTAATGGCTTAAATCTTCTTCTCTACTGTATTGGGAAGATAAGATTCACCATCTTCGATCTCCTTCACTACTGCTTAGGTTGACAGAATCTGCAATCTTTAACCTACTTCACTACTGCTTAGTGTGATAGAGCTAATGGCTTAAATCTGCTTCTCCACTGTATTGGGAAGGTAAGATTCATCATATTCAATCTTCTCCACCACTGTTTAGGGTGACAGAATCTGCAATCCTTAACCTACTCCACAACTGCTTAGGGAGATTGGACTAATGGCTTAAATCTACTTCTCCATTGTGTTGGGAAGATAAGATTCACCTTCTTCGATCTGCTCCACTACTCCTTAGGGTGACAGAATCTGCAATCTTCAACCGACTCCACTACTGGTTAGGGTGATAGGACGACTAGCTTAAATCTGCTTCTCCACTATATTGGGAAGATCAGATTCTCTATCTTCGATCTGCTCCACTACTGGTTAGGGTGACAGAATCTGCAATCTTTAACCTACTCCACTACTGCTTTGGGTGATAGGACTAATGACTTAAATTTGCATCTCTACTGTATTGGGAAGATAAAATTCACCATCTTTGATCTGCATCACTACTGCATAGGGTGACAGAATCTGCAATCTTCAACCGACTCCACTACTGCTTAGGGTGATAGGACTAATGGCTTAAATCTCCTTCTCCACTGTATTGGAAAGATAAGATTCACCATCTTCGATCCGCTCCACTATTGCTTAGGGTAACGGAATCTGCAATCTTCAACCTTCTCCACTACTGCTTAGGGTGATAGGACTAATGGCTTACATCTGCTCCTCCACTGTATTGTAAAGATAAGTTTCACCATCTTCGATCTGCTCCACTACTGCATAGGGTGAAAGAATCAGCAATCTTCAACCGACTCCACTACTGCTTAGGGTGATAGGACGAATGGCTTAAATCTACTTCTCCACTATATTGGGAAGGTCAGATCATCATATTCGATCTGCTTCACTACTGCTTAGGATGACAGAATCTGTAATCTTCAACCTACTCCAGTACTGCTTACGTAGATAGGACAAATGGCTTAAATATGCTTCTCTACTGTCTTGAGAAGATAAGATTCACCATCTTCGATCGACTCTACTACTGCTTAAGGTGACAGAATCTGCAATCTTCAACCTACTCCACTACTGCTTAGGGTGATAGGACTAATGGCTTAAATCTCCTTCTCCACTGTATTCGGAAGGTCAGATTCATCATATTCGATCTGTTTCACTACTGCTTAGGGTGACAGAATCTGTAATCTTCAACCTACTCCAGTACTGCTTAGGGAGATAGGACAAATGGCTTAAATCTGCTTCTCTACTGTCTTGAGAAGATAAGATTCACCATCTTCGATCCATTCTTCTACTGCTTAAGGTGACAGAATCTGCAATCTTCAACCTACTTCACTACTGCTTAGGGTGATAGGACTAATGGCTACAATCTCCTTCTCCACTGTATAGGGACGATAAGATTCACCATATTCGATCTGCTCCACTACGGCTTAGGGTGACAGAATACGCAATCTTCAACCTACTCCACTACTGTTTATGGAGATTGGGCTAATGGCTTAAATCTGCTTCTCCACTATATTAGGAAGATAAGATTCGCCATATTCGATTTGCTCCAGTACTACTTAGGGTGACAGAATCTGCAATCTTTGACCTACTCCACTACTGCTTAGGGTGATAGGACTAATGGCTTAAATCTTCTTCTCTACTGTATTGGGAAGATAAGATTCACCATCTTCGATCTCCTTCACCACTGCTTTGGTTGACAGAATCTGCAATCGTCAACCTACTTCACTACTGCTTAGTGTGATAGAGCTAATGGCTTAAATCTGCTTCTCCACTGTATTGGAAAGGTAAGATTCATCATATTCAATCTTCTCCACTACTGTTTAGGGTGACAGAATCTGCAATCCTCAACCTACTCCACAACTGCTTAGAGAGATTGGACTAATGGCTTAAATCTACTTCTCCATTGTGTTGGGAAGATAAGATTCACCATCTTCGATCTGCTCCACTAGTCCTTAGGGTGACAGAATCTGCAATCTTCAACCGTCTCCACTACTGCTTAGGGTGATAGGACGAATAGCTGAAATCTACTTCTCCACTATATTGGGAAGATAAGATTCATCATATTCGATCTGCTCCACTATTGTTTAGGGTGACAGAATCTGTAATCTTCATCCGACTCCACTACTGCTTAGGGTGATAGGACTAATGACTTAAATTTCCTTCTCCACTATCTTGGGAAGATAAGATTCACCATCTTCGATCTGCATCATTACTGCTTAGGGTGACAGAATATGCAATCTTCAACCTACTCCACTATTGCTTAGGGTGATAGGACTAATGGCTTAAATCTGCTTCTCCACTGTATTGGGAAGATAAGATTCACCATTTTTGATCTGCTGCACTACTGTTTAGGGTGAAAGAATCTGTAATCTTCAACCTACTCCACTACTGCTTAGGGAGATAGGACTAATGGCTTAAATCTCCTTCTCCACTGTATTGGGAAGATAAGATTCACCATCTTCGATCCACTCCAGTACTGCTTAAGGTGACAGAATGTACAATTTTCAACCTACTCCACTACTACTTAGGGTGATAGGACTAATGGCTTAAATCTGCTTCTCCACTATATTAGGAAGATAAGATTCGCCATATTCAATCTGCTCCACTACTACTTAGGGCGACAGAATTTGCAATCTTTGACCTACTCCACTACTTCTTAGTGTGATAGGACTAATGGCTTAAATCTGCTTCTCCACTGTATTGGGAAGATAAGATTCACTCTTTTCGATCTCCTTATCTACTGCTTTGGGTGACAGAATCTGCAATCTTCAACCTACTCGACTACTGCTTAGGGTGATAGAGCTAATGGCTTAAATTTGCTTCTCCACTGTATTGGGA
The DNA here is from genome assembly GCA_025583645.1 of Gossypium ekmanianum. NCBI lineage: Eukaryota > Viridiplantae > Streptophyta > Magnoliopsida > Malvales > Malvaceae > Gossypium > Gossypium ekmanianum. Next base: position 31,224,164 of record CM046644.1, read on the forward strand.
AGGTAAGATTCATCATATTCAATCTGCTCCACTACTGTTTAGGGTGACAGAATCTGCAATCCTCAACCTACTCCACAACTGCTTAGGGAGATTGGACTAAGGGCTTAAATCTACTTCTCCACTATCTTGAGAAGATAAGATTCACCATCTTCGATCCGTTCCACTACTACTTAGGGTGAAAAAATTTGCAATCTTCAACCTACTCCACTACTGCTTAGGGTGATAGGACTAATGGCTTAAATCTACTTCTCCACTGTATTGGGAAGGTCAGATTCATCATATTTGATCTGCTTCACTACTGCTTAGGGTGACAGAATCTTTAATCTTCAACCTACTCCAGTACTACTTAGGGAGATTGGACTAATGGCTGAAATCTACTTCTCTACTGTATTGAGAAGATAAGATTCACCATCTTCGATCCACTCCACTACTACTTACGGTGACAGAATCTGCAATCTTTAACCCACTCCACTACTGCTTAGTGTGATAGAGCTAATGGCTTTAATCTGCTTTTCCACTGTTTCGGGAAGGTAAGATTCATCATATTCGATTTGCTCCACTACTGCTCAGGGTGACAGAATCTGCAATCTTTAACCTACACCACTGCTGCTTAGGGTGATAGGACTAATGGCTTCAATCTGCTTCTCCACTATCTTGAAAAGATAAGATTCACCATCTTCGATCCCTCCACTAGTGCTTAGGGTGAAAGAATTTGCAATCTTCAACCTACTCCACTAATGGCTTAAATCTACTTCTCCACTGTATTGGGAAGGTCAGATTCATCATATTCGATCTGCTTCACTACTACTTAGGGTGACAGAATCTGTAATCTTCAACCTACTGCAGTACTGCTTAGGGAGATAGGACAAATGGCTTAAATCTGCTTCTCTACTGTATTGAGAAGATAAGATTCACCATCTTCGATCCACTCCACTACTGCTTAAGATGACAGAATCTGCAATCTTCAACCTACTCCACTACTGCTTAGGGTGATAGGACTAATGGCTTAAATCTCCTTCTCCACTGTATAGGGACGATAAGATTCACTATATTCTATCTGCTCCACTACTGCTTAGGGTGACAGAATCTTCAATCTTCAACCTACTCCACTACTGTTTAGGCAGATTGGGCTAATGGCTTAAATCTGCTTCTCTATTGTGTTGGGAAGATAAGATTCACCATCTTCGATCTGCTCCACTACAGCTTAGGGTGACAGAATCTGTAATCTTCAACCAACTCCACTACTGCTTAGGGTGATAGGACTTATGACTTAAATCTGCTTCTCCACTGTATTGGGAAGATAAGATTCACCATCTTCGATCTGCTCCACTACTGCTTAGGGTGATAGAATATGCAATTCTTAACCTATTCCACTACTGCTTAGGTTGATAGGACTAATGGCTTAAATCTGCTTCTCCGCTGTATTGGGAAGGTAAGATTCATCATATTCGATCTGCTCCACTACTGCTTAGGGTGACAGAATCTGCAGTCTTTGACCTACTGCACTATTCTTAGGGTGATAGGACTAATGGCTTAAATCTACTTCTCCACTGTATTGGGAAAGTCAGATTCGCCATATTCGATCTGCTCTACTACTACTTACGGTGACAGAATTTGCAATCTTTGACCTACTCCACTACTGCTTAGGGAGATAGGACAAATGACTTAAATCTGCTTCTCTACTGTATTGGGAAGATAAGATTCACCATCTTCGATCCACTCCACTACGGCTTAAAATGACAGAATCTGCAATCTTCAACCTACTCCACTACTGCTTAGGGTGATAGGACTAATGGCTTAAATCTCCTTCTCCAATGTATAGGGACATTAAGATTCACTATATTCGATCTGCTCCACTACTGCTTAGGGTGACAGAATCTTCAATCTTCAACCTACTACACTACTGCTTAGGGTGATAGGACTAATGCGTTAAATCTGCTTCTCCACTATATTTGGAAGATAAGATTCACCATCTTCGATCTGCTCCACTACTGCTTAGGGTGACAGAATCTGCAATCTTCAACCTACTCCACTACTTCTTAGGGTGATAGGACTAATGGCTTAAATCTGCTTCTCCATTGTATTGGGAAGATAAGATTCACCATCTTCGATCTGCACCACTACTGCTTAGGGTGACAGAATCTGTAATCTTCAACCTACTCCACTACTGCTTAGGGTGATAGAGCTAATGACTTAAATCTGCTTCTCCACTGTATTTTTGGAGAGTTAGAATCATCATATTTGATCTGATCCACTACTGTTTAGGGTGACAGAATCTGCAATCTTCAACCTACTCCTCTACTGCTTAGGGAGATTGGACTAATGGCTTAAATCTGCTTCTCCACTATCTTAAGAAGATAAGATTCACCATCTTCGATCCGCTCCACTACTGCTTAGGGTGAAAGAATTTGCAATCTTCAACCTACTCCACTACTGCTTAGGGTGATAGGACTAATGGCTTAAATCTACTTCTCCACTGTATTGGAAAGATAAGATTCACCATCTTTGATCTGCTCCACTACTGCTTAGGGTGACAGAATCTGTAATCTTCAACCTACTCCACTTCTGCTTACGGAGATAAGACTAATGGCTTAAATCTGCTTCTCTACTGTATTGGGAAGATAAGATTCATCATATTCGATCTGCTCCACTACTGTTTAGGGTGACAAAATCTTCTATCTTTAACCTACTCCACTACTGCTTAGGGTGATAGAGCTAATGGCTTAAATCTGCTTTTCCACTATATTGGGAAGGTAAGATTCACCATCTTCAATCTACTCCACGACTGCTTAGGGTGACAGAATCTGCAATCTTCAACCTACTACACTACTGCTTAGGGTGATAGGACTAATGCGTTAAATGTGCTTCTCCAGTATATTTGGAAGATAAGATTCACCATCTTCGATCTGCTCCACTACTGCTTAGGGTGACAGAATCTGCAATCTTCAACCTACTCCACTACTTCTTAGGGTGATAGGACTAATGGCTTAAATCTGCTTCTCCATTGTATTGGGAAGATAAGATTCACCATCTTCGATCTGCACCACTACTGCTTACGGTGACAGAATCTGCACTCTTCAACCTACTCCATTACTGCTAAGGGTGATTGGACTAATGGCTTAAATCTCTTCCACTGTATAGGGACGATAAGATGCACCATATTCGATCTGCTCCACTACTGCTTAGGGTGACAGAATCTGCAATCTTCAACCTACTCCACTACTGCTTAGGGTGATAGGACTAATGGCTTAAATCTGCTTCTCCACTGTGTTGGGAACATAAGAATCACCATCTTCGATCTGCTCCACTACTGCTTAGGGTGACAGAATCTGCAATCTTCAACCGACTCCACTACTGCTTAGGGTGATAGGACTAATGGCTTAAATCTGCTTCTCCATTGCATTGGGGAGAGAAGTTTCACCATCTTCGATCTGCATCCCTTCTGCTTAGGGTGCAGAATCTGCACCCTTCAACCGACTCCACTACTGCTTAGGGTGATAGGACTAATGCCTTAAATCAGCTTCTCCACTATCTTGAGAAGATAAGATTCACCATCTTCGATCTGCTCCACTACTGCTTAGGTGATAGAATCTGTAGTCTTCAACCGACTCCAGTACTGGTTAGGGTGATAGGACGACTGGCTTAAATCTGCTTCTCTACTGTATTGAGAAGATAAGATTCACCATTTTTGATCCACTCCACTACTGCTTAGGCTGACAGAATCTGCAATCTTCAACCTACTCCACTACTGCTTAGGGTGATATAGCTAATGGCTTAAATCTGCTTCTCCACTGTATTGGGAAGGTAAGATTCATCATATTCGATCCGCTCCACTACTGCTTAGGGTGACAGAATCTACAATCTTCAACATACTCCACTATTGCTTAGGGTGATAGGACTAATGGCTAAAATCTGCTTCTCCACTATCTTGAGAAGGTAAGATTCATCATATTCGATCTGCTCCACTACTGCTTAGGGTGAAAGAATTTGCAATCTTCAACCTACTCCACTACTGCTTAGGGTTATAGGATTAATGGCTTAAATCTACTTTTCCACTGTATTGGGAAGGTCAGATTCACCATCTTCGATCTTCTTCACTACTGCTTAGGGTGAAAGAATCTTCAATCTTCAACCGACTCCACTACTGCTTAGGGTGATAGGACTAATGGCTTAAATCTGCTTCTCCACTGTATTGGGAAGGTAAGATTCTCCATATTCGATCTGCTCCACTACTGTTTAGGGTGACAAAATCTGCAATCTTCAACCGACTCCACTACTGCTGAGGGAGATTGGAGAAATAGCTTAAATATTCTTCTCCACTATCTGGAGAAGATAAGTTTCACCATCTTCGATCCGCTCCACTACTGCTTAGGGTGTCAGAATCTGCAATCTTCAACCTTCTCCACTACTGCTTAGGGTGATAGGACGAATGGCTGAAATCTGGTTCTCCACTATATTGGGAAGATAAGATTCATCATATTCGATCTGCTCCACTATTGTTTAGGGTGACAGAATCTGTAATCTTCAACCGACTCCACTACTGCTCAGGGTGATAGGACTAATGACTTAAATTTCCTTCTCTACTATATATGGAAGATAAGATTCACCATCTTCGATCTGCATCACTACTACTTAGGGTGACAGAATATGCAATCTTCATCCTACTCCACTACTGCTTAGGGTGATAGGACTAATGGCTTAAATCTGCTTCTCCACTGTATTGGGAAGATAAGATTCACCATTTTTGATCTGCTGCTCTACTGTTTAGGGTGAAAGAATCTGTAATCTTCAACCTACTCCACTACTGCTTAGGGAGATAGGACTAGTGGCTTAAATCTCCTTCTCCACTGTATTGGGAAGATAAGATTCACCATCTTCGATCCACTCTACTACTACTTAAGGTGACAGAATCTGCAATCTTTAACCTACTCCACTACTGCTTAGGCTGATAGGACTAATGGCTTAAATTTGCTTCTCCACTATATTAGGAAGATAAGATTCGCCACATTCGATCTGCTCTACTACTACTTACGGTGACAGAATCTGCAATCTTTAACCTACTCCAGTACTGCTTAGGGTGATAGGACTAATGGCTTAAATCTGCTTCTCCACTGTATTGGGAAGATAAGATTCACCATCTTCGATCTTCTTCACTACTGCTTAGGGTGACAGAATCTGCAATCTTCAACCTACTTCACTACTCCTTAGGGTGATAGTGCTAATGGCTTAAATCTGCTTCCCTACTGTATTGGGAAGGTAAGATTCATCATATTCGATCTACTCCACTACTGTTTAGGGTGACAGGATCTGCAATCCTCAGCCTACTCCACAACTGCTTAGGGAAATTAGACTAATGGCTTAAATCTGCTTCTCCATTATCTTGAGAAGATAAAATTCACCATCTTCGATCCGTTCCACTACTGCTTAGGGTGAAAAAATTTGCAATCTTTAACCTACTCCACTACTGCTTTGGGTGATAGGACGACTGGCTTAAATATGCTTCTCTACAGTATTGAGAAGATAAGATTCATCATATTTGATCTGCTTCACTACTACTTAGGGTGACAGAATCTGTAATCTTCAACCTACTCCAGTACTGCTTAGGGAGATAGGACTAATGGCTTAAATCTGCTTCTCCACAATCTTGAGAAGATAAGATTCACCATCTTCGATCTGCTCCACTACTGCTTAGGGTGACAACATCTGCAATCTTCAACCTACTCCACTACTGCTTAGGGTGATAGGACTAATGGCTTAAATCTTCTTCTCCACTGTATTGGGAAGATAAGATTCATCATATTCGATCTGCTCCACTATTGTTTAGGGTGAAAAAATCTGCAATCTTTAACCTACTCCACTACTTCTTAGGGTGACAGAATCTGCAATCTTCAACCTACTCCACTACTGCTTAGGGTGATAGGACAAATGGCTTAAATCTGCTGCTCCGCAATATTGGGAAGCTAAGATTCATCATATTCGATCTGCTCCACTACTGTTTAGGGTGACAGAATCTGCAATCTTCAACCTACTCCACTACTGCTTAGGGAGATTGGACTAATGGCTTAAATCTGCTTCTCCACTATCTTGAGAAGATAAGATTCACCATCTTCGATCCGCTCCACTGCTGCTTAGGGTGAAAGAATTTACAATCTTCAACCTACTCCAGTACTGCTTAGAGTGATAGGACTAATGGCTTAAATCTACTTCTCCACTGTATTGGAAAGATAAGATTCACCATCTTTGATCTGCTCCACTACTGCTTAGGGTGACAGAATCTGTAATCTTCAACCTACTCCACTACTGCTTAGGGAGATAAGACTAATGGCTTAAATCTGCTTCTCCACTGTATTGGGAAGATAAGATTCATCATATTCGATCTGCTCCACTACTGTTTAGGGTGACAAAATCTGCAATCTTTAACCTACTCAACTACAGCTTAGGGTGATAGAGCTAATGGCTTAAATCTGCTTTTCTACTGTATTGGGAAGGTAAGATTCACCATCTTCGATCTACTCCACGACTGCTTAGGGTGACAGAATCTGCAATCTTCAACCTACTACACTACTGCTTAGGGTGATAGGACTAATGCGTTAAATCTGCTTCTCCACTGTATTTGGAAAATAAGATTCACCATCTTCGATCTGCTCCACCACTGCTTAGGGTGACAGAATCTGCAATCTTCAACCTACTCCACTACTTTTTAGGGTGATAGGACTAATGGCTTAAATCTGCTTCTCCACTGTATTGGGAAGATAAGATTCACCATCTTCGATCTGCACCACTACTGCTTAGGGTGACAGAATCTGCACTCTTCAACCTAGTCCATTACTGCTAAGGGTGACAGGACTAATGGCTTAAATCTCTTTCTCCACTATATAGGGACGATAAGATGCGCCATATTCGATCTGCTCCACTACTGCTTAGGGAGATTGTACTAATAGCTTAAATCTGCTTCTCCACTATCTTGAGAAGATAGGATTCACCATCTTCGATCGCTACACGACAGCTTAGGGTGACAGAATCTGCAATCTTCAACCTACTCCACTACTGCTTAGGGTGATAGGACTAATAGCTTAAATCTGCTTCTCCACTGTGTTGGGAAGATAAGAATCACCATCTATGATCTGCTCCACTACTGCTTAGGGTGACAGAATCTGCAATCTTCAACCGACTCCACTATTGCTTAGTGTGATAGGACTAATGGCTTAAATCTGCTTCTCCATTGCATTGGGGAGATAAGTTTCACCATCTTCGATCTGCATCACTTCTTCTTAGGGTGCAGAATCTCCACTATCTTGAGAAGATAAGATTCACCATCTTCGATCTGCTCCACTACTGCTTAGGGTGACAGAATCTGTAATCTTCAACCGACTCCAGTACTCCTTAGGGTGATAGGACGACTGGCTTAAATCTGCTTCTCTACTGTATTGAGAAGATAAGATTCACCATTTTTGATCCACTCCACTACTGCTTAGGGTGAAAGAATTTGAAATCTTCAACCTACTCCACTACTACTTAGGCTAATAGGATTAATGGCTTAAATCTGCTTTTCCACTGTATTGGGAAGGTCAGATTCACTATCTTCGATCTGCTTCACTACTGCTTAGGGTGAAAGAATCTTCAATCTTCAACCGACTCCACTACTGCTTAGGGTGATAGGACTAATGGCTTAAATCTGCTTCTCCACTGTATTGGGAAGGTAAGATTCTCCATATTCGATCTGCTCCACTACTGTTTAGGGTGACAGAATCTACAATCTTCAACCGACTCCACAACTGCTTAGGGAGATTGGACTAATAGCTTAAATATTCTTCTCCACTATCTTGAAAAGATAAGTTTCACCATCTTCGATCCGCTCCACTACTGCTTAGGGTGACAGAATCTACAATCTTCAACCTTCTCCACTACTGCTTAGGGTGATAGGACGAACGGCTGAAATCTGGTTCTCCACTATATTGGGAAGATAAGATTCATCATATTCGATCTGCTCCACTACTGTTTAGGGTGACAGAATCTGTAATCTTCAACCGACTCCACTACTGCTTCGGGTGATAGGACTAATGACTTAAATTTCCTTCTCCACTATCTTGGGAAGATAAGATTCACCATCTTCGATCTGCATCACTACTGCTTAGGGTGACAGAATATGCAATCCTCAACCTACTCCACTACTGCTTAGGGTGATAGGACTAATGGCTTAAATCTGCTTCTCCACTGTATTGGGAAAATAAGATTCACCATTTTTGATCTGCTGCTCTACTGTTTAGGGTGAAAGAATCTATAATCTTCAACGTACTCCACTACTGCTTAGGGAGATAGGACTAATGGCGTAAATCCCCTTCTCCACTGTATTGGGAAGATAAGATTCACCATCTTCGATCCACTCCACTACTGCTTAAGGTGACAGAATGTACAATCTTTATCCTACTCCACTACTGCTTAGGGTGATAGGCGTAATGGCTTAAATCTGCTTCTCGACTATATTAGGAAGATAAGATTCGCCATATTCAATCTGCTCCACTACTACTTAGGGTGACAGAATCTGCAATCTTTGACCTACTCCACTACTTCTTAGTGTGTTAGGACTAATGGCTTAAATCTGCTTCTCCATTGCATTGGGGAGATAAGTTTCACCATCTTCGATCTGCATCACTTCTGCTTAGTGTGCAGAATCTGCACTCTTCAACCGACTCCACTACTGCTTAGGGTGATAGGACTAATGCCTTAAATCTGCTTCTCCACTACCTTGAGAAGATAAGATTCACCATCTTCGATCTGCTCCACTACTGCTTAGGGTGATAGAATCTGTAATCTTCTACTGACTCCAGTACTCCTTAGGGTGATAGGAAGACTGGCTTAAATCTGCTTCTCTATTGTATTGAGAAGATAAGATTCACCATTTTTGATCCACTCCACTACTGCTTAGGCTGACAGAATCTGCAATCTTCAACCTACTCCACTATTGCTTAGGGTGATAGAGCTAATGGCTTAAATCTGCTTCTCCACTGTATTTGGAAGGTAAGATTCATCATATTCGATCTGCTCCACTATTGCTTAGGGTGACCGAATCTGCAATCTTCAACCTACTCCACTAATGCTTAGGGTGACAGGACTAATGGCTTAAATCTGCTTCTCCAATATCTTGAGAAGGTAAGATTCATCAAATTCGATCTGCTCCACTACTGCTTAGGGTGAAAGAATTTGAAATCTTCAACCTACTCCACTACTGCTTAGGGTGATAGGATTAATGGCTTAAATCTGCTTTTCCACTGTATTGGGAAGGTCAGATTCACCATCTTCGATCTGCTTCACTACTGCTTTGGGTGAAAGAATCTTCAATCTTCAACCGACTCCACTACTGCTTAGGGTGATAGGACTAATGGCTTAAATCTGCTTCTCCACTGTATTGGGAAGGTAAGATTCTCCATATTCGATCTGCTGCACTACTGTTTAGGGTGACAGAATCTACAATCTTCAACCGACTCCACTACTGCTTAGGGAGATTGGACTAATAGCTTAAATATTCTTCTCCACTATCTTGAGAAGATAAGTTTCACCATCTTCGATCCGCTCCACTACTGCTTAGGGTGACAGAATCTGCAATCTTCAACCTTCTCCACTACTGCTTAGGGTGATAGGACGAATGGCTGAAATCTGGTTCTCCACTATATTGGGAAGATAAGATTCATCATATTCGATCTCCTCCACTACTGTTTAGGGTGACAGAATCTGTAATCTTCAACCGACTCCACTACTGGTTAGGGTGATAGGACTAATGACTTAAATTTCCTTCTCCACTATCTTGGGAAGATAAGATTCACCATCTTCGATCTGCATCACTACTGCTTAGGGTGACAGAATATGCAATCTTCATCCTACTCCACTACTGCTTAGGGTGATAGGACTAATGGCTTAAATCTGCTTCTCCACTGTATTGGGAAGATAAGATTCACCATTTTTGATCTGCTGCTCTACTGTTTAGGGTGAAAGAATCTGTAATCTTCAACGTACTCCACTAATGCTTAGGGAGATAGGACTAATGGCGTAAATCCCCTTCTCCACTGTATTGGGAAGATAAGATTCACCATCTTCGATCCACTCCACTACTGCTTAAGGTGACAGAATGTTCAATCTTCAACCTACTCCACTACTGCTTAGGGTGATAGGAGTAATGGCTTCAATCTACTTCTCCATTATATTAGGAAGATAAGATTCGCCATATTCAATCTACTCCACTACTACTTAGGGTGACAGAATCTGTAATCTTTGACCTACTCGACTACTGCTTAGGGCGATAGAGCTAATGGCTTAAATCTGCTTCTCCACTGTATCGGGAAGGTAAGATTCATCATATTCGATCTGCTCCACTACTGTTTAGGGTGACAGAATCTACAATCCTCAACCTACTCCACAACTACTTAGGGATATTGGACTAATGGTTTAAATCTGCTTCTCCACTATCTTGAGAAGATAATATTCACCATCTTCGATCCGTTCCACTACTGCTTAGGGTGAAAAAATTTGCAATCTTTAACCTACTCTACTACTGCTTAGCGTGATAGGACTAATGGCTTAAATCTACTTCTCCACTGTATTGGGAAGGTCAGATTTATCATATTCGATCACCTTCACTACTGCTTAGGGTCACAGAAACTGTAATCTTCAACCTACTCCAGTACTACTTAGGGAGATAGGACTAATGGCTTAAATCTGCTTTTCTACTGTATTTAGAAGATAAGATTCACCATCTTCGATACCTTCCACTACTGCTTAGGGTGAAAGAATCTGTAATCTTAAACCTACTCCACTACTGCTTAGGGTAATAGAGCTAATGGCTTAAATCTGCTTCTCCACTGTTTCGGGAAGGTAAGATTCATCATATTCGATCTGCTCCACTACTGCTTAGGGTGAACGAATTTGCAATCTTCAACCTACTCCACTACTGCTTAGGGTGATAGGACTAATGGCTTAAATCTACTTCTCCACTGTATTGGGAAGGTCAGATTCATCATATTCGATCTGCTTCACTACTGCTTAGGGTAAAAAAATTTGCAATCTTCAACCTACTCCAGTACTGCTTAGGGAGATAGGACAAATGGCTTAAATCTGCTTCTCTACTGTATTGAGAAGATAAGATTCACCATCTTCGATCCACTCCACTACTGCTTAAGGTGACAGAATCTGCAACCTTCAACCTACTCCACTACTGCTTAGGGTGATAGGACTAATGGCTTAAATCTCCTTCTCCACTGTATAGGGACGATAAGATTCACCATATTCGATCTGCTCCACTACTGCTTAGGGAGATTGGGCTAATGGCTTAAATCTGCTTCTCTACTGTGTTGGGAAGATAAGATTCACCATCTTCGATCTGCTCCACTACCGCTTAGGGTGACATAATCTGTAATCTTCAACCTACTCCACTACTGCTTAGGGTGATAGGACTTATGACTTAAATCTGCTTCTCCACTGTATTGGGAAGATAAGATTCACCATCTTCGATCTGCTCCACTACTGCTTAGGGTGAAAGAATCTACAATTCTCAACCTACTCCACTACTGCTTAGGGAGATAGGAATAATGGCCTAAATCTCCTTCTCCACTGTATTGGGAAGATAAGATTCACCATCTTCGATCTGCTTCACTACTGCTTTGGGTGAAAGAATCTTCAATCTTCAACCGACTCCACTACTGCTTAGGGTGATAGGACTAATGGCTTAAATCTGCTTCTCCACTGTATTGGGAAGGTAAGATTCTCCATATTCGATCTGCTGCACTACTGTTTAGGGTGACAGAATCTACAATCTTCAACCGACTCCACTACTGCTTAGGGAGATTGGACTAATAGCTTAAATATTCTTCTCCACTATCTTGAGAAGATAAGTTTCACCATCTTCGATCCGCTCCACTACTGCTTAGGGTGACAGAATCTGCAATCTTCAACCTTCTCCACTACTGCTTAGGGTGATAGGACGAATGGCTGAAATCTGGTTCTCCACTATATTGGGAAGATAAGATTCATCATATTCGATCTCCTCCACTACTGTTTAGGGTGACAGAATCTGTAATCTTCAACCGACTCCACTACTGCTTAGGGAGATAGGACTAATGGCTTAAATCTGCTTCTCCACTGTATTTGGAAGATAAGATTCACCATCTTCGATCTGCATCACTACTGCTTAGGGTGACAGAATATGCAATCTTCATCCTACTCCACTACTGCTTAGGGTGATAGGACTAATGGCTTAAATCTGCTTCTCCACTGTATTGGGAAGATAAGATTCACCATTTTTGATCTGCTGCTCTACTGTTTAGGGTGAAAGAATCTGTAATCTTCAACGTACTCCACTAATGCTTAGGGAGATAGGACTAATGGCGTAAATCCCCTTCTCCACTGTATTGGGAAGATAAGATTCACCATCTTCGATCCACTCCACTACTGCTTAAGGTGACAGAATCTTCAATCTTCAACCTACTCCACTACTGCTTAGGGTGATAGGAGTAATGGCTTCAATCTACTTCTCCATTATATTAGGAAGATAAGATTCGCCATATTCAATCTACTCCACTACTACTTAGGGTGACAGAATCTGCAATCTTTGACCTACTCGACTACTGCTTAGGGCGATAGAGCTAATGGCTTAAATCTGCTTCTCCACTGTATCGGGAAGGTAAGATTCATCATATTCGATCTGCTCCACTACTGTTTAGGGTGACAGAATCTACAATCCTCAACCTAGTCCACAACTGCTTAGGGATATTAGACTAATGGTTTAAATCTGCTTCTCCACTATCTTGAGAAGATAATATTCACCATCTTCGATCCGTTCCACTACTACTTAGGGTGAAAAAATTTGCAATCTTTAACCTACTCTACTACTGCTTAGCGTGATAGGACTAATGGCTTAAATCTACTTCTCCACTGTATTGGGAAGGTCAGATTTATCATATTCGATCACCTTCACTACTGCTTAGGGTCACAGAAACTGTAATCTTCAACCTACTCCAGTACTACTTAGGGAGATAGGACTAATGGCTTAAATCTGCTTTTCTACTGTATTTAGAAGATAAGATTCACCATCTTCGATACCTTCCACTACTGCTTAGGGTGAAAGAATCTGTAATCTTAAACCTACTCCACTACTGCTTAGGGTAATAGAGCTAATGGCTTAAATCTGCTTCTCCACTGTTTCGGGAAGGTAAGATTCATCATATTCGATCTGCTCCACTACTGCTTAGGGTGAAAGAATTTGCAATCTTCAACCTACTCCACTACTGCTTAGGGTGATAGGACTAATGGCTTAAATGTACTTCTCCACTGTATTGGGAAGGTCAGATTCATCATATTCGATCTGCTTCACTACTGCTTAGGGTAAAAAAATTTGCAATCTTCAACCTACTCCAGTACTGCTTAGGGAGATAGGACAAATGGCTTAAATCTGCTTCTCTACTGTATTGAGAAGATAAGATTCACCATCTTCGATCCACTCCACTACTGCTTAAGGTGACAGAATTTGCAACCTTCAACCTACTCCACTACTGCTTAGGGTGATAGGACTAATGGCTTAAATCTCCTTCTCCACTGTATAGGGACGATAAGATTCACCATATTCGATCTGCTCCACTACTGCTTAGGGAGATTGGGCTAATGGCTTAAATCTGCTTCTCTACTGTGTTGGGAAGATAAGATTCACCATCTTCGATCTGCTCCACTACCGCTTAGGGTGACATAATCTGTAATCTTCAACCTACTCCACTACTGCTTAGGGTGATAGGACTTATGACTTAAATCTGCTTCTCCACTGTATTGGGAAGATAAGATTCACCATCTTCGATCTGCTCCACTACTGCTTAGGGTGAAAGAATCTACAATTCTCAACCTACTCCACTACTGCTTAGGGAGATAGGAATAATGGCCTAAATCTCCTTCTCCACTGTATTGGGAAGATAAGATTCACCATTTTTGATCTGCTGCTCTACTGTTTAGGGTGAAAGAATCTGTAATCTTCAACCTACTTCACTACTGCTTAGGGAGATAGGACTAATGTATTAAATCTGTTTCTCCACTGTATTGGGAAGATAAGATTCACCATCTTCGATCCACTCCACTACTGCTTAAGGTGACAGAATGTACAATCTTCAACCTACTCCACTACTGCTTAGGGTGATAGGAGTAATGGCTTAAATCTACTTCTCCACTATATTAGGCAGATAAGACTCGCCATATTCAATCTGCTCCACTACAACTTAGGGTGACAGAATCCGCAATCTTTGACCTACTCCACTACTTCTTAGTGTGATAGGACTAATGGCTTAAATCTGCTACTCCACTGTATTGGGAAGATAAGATTCACTATCTTCGATCTCCTTCACTACTGCTTAGGGTGACAAAATCTGCAATCTTCAACCTACTCGACTACTGCTTAGGGTGATAGAGCTAATGGCTTAAATCTGCTTCTCCACTGTATCGGGAAGGTTAGATTCATCATATTCGATCTGCTCCACTACTGTTTAGGGTGACAGAATCTGCAATCCTCAACCTACTCCACAACTGCTTAGGGAGATTGGACTAATGGCTTAAATCTGCTTCTCCACTATCTTGAGAAGATAAGATTCACCATCTACGATCCGTTCCACTACTGCTTAGGGTGAAAAAATTTGCAATCTTCAACCTACTCTACTACTGCTTAGGGTGATAGGAGTAATGGCTTAAATCTACTTCTCCACTATATTAGGAAGATAAGATTCGCCATATTCAATCTGCTCCACTACAACTTAGGGTGACAGAATTCGCAATCTTTGACCTACTCCACTACTTCTTAGTGTGATAGGACTAATGGCTTAAATCTGCTACTCCACTATATTGGGAAGATAAGATTCACTATCTTCGATCTCCTTCACTACTGCTTAGGGTGACAGAATCTGCAATCTTCAACCTACTCGACTACTGCTTAGGGTGATAGAGCTAATGGCTTAAATCTACTTCTCCACTGTATCGGGAAGATAAGATTCACTATCTTCGATCTCCTTCACTACTGTTTAGGGTGACAGAATCTGCAATCCTCAACCTACTCCACAACTGCTTAGGGAGATTGGACTAATGGCTTAAATCTGCTTCTCCACTATCTTGAGAAGATAAGATTCACCATCTACGATCCGTTCCACTACTGCTTAGGGTGAAAAAATTTGCAATCTTCAACCTACTCTACTACTGCTTAGGGTGATAGGACTAATGGCTTAAATCTACTTCTCTATTGTATTGGGAAGGTCAGATTCATCATATTCGATCTGCTTCACTACTGGTTAGGGTGACAGAATCTGTAATCTTCAACCTACTCCACTACTACTTAGGGAGATAGGACTAATGGCTTAAATCAGCTTCTCTTCTGTATTGAGAAGATAAGATTCACCATATTCGATCTGCTCCACTACTGCTTAGGGTGACAGAATCTGCAATCTTCAACCTACTCCACTACTGCTTAGGGTGATAGAGCTAATGGCTTAAATCTGCTTCTCCACTATTTCGGGATGGTAAGATTCATCATATTCGATCTGCTCCACTACTGCTTAGGGTGAAAGAATTTGCAATCTTTAACCTACTCCACTACTGCTTAGGGTGATAGGACTAATGGCTTAAATCTGCTTCTCCACTATGTTGAGAAGATAAAATTCACCATCTTTGATCCGCTCCACTAATGCTTAGGGTGAAAGAATTTGCAATCTTCAACCTACTCCACTACTGCTTAGGGTGATAGGACTAATGGCTTAAATCTACTTCTCCACTGTATTGGGAAAGTCAGATTCATCATATTCTATCTGCTTCACAACTGCTTAGGGTGTCAGAATCTGTAATCTTCAACCTACTCTAGTACTGCTTAAGGAGATAGGACTAATGGCTTAAATCTGCTTCTCTACTGTATTGAGAAGATAAGATTCACCATCTTCGATCCACTCCACCACTGCTTAGGGTGACAGAATCTGCAATCTTCAACCTACTCCACTACTGCTTAGGGTGACAGAATCTGTAATCTTCAACCTACTCCAGTACTGCTTAGGGAGATAGGACAAATGGCTTAAATCTGCTTCTCTACTGTATTGAGAAGATAAGATTCACCATCTTCGATCCACTCCACTACTGCTTAAGGTGACAGACTCTGTAATCTTCAACCTACTCCACTACTCCTTAGGGTGATAGGACTAATGGCTTAAATCTGCTTCTCTACTGTATTGAGAAGATAAGATTCACCATCTTAGATCTGCTCCACCACTGCTTAGGGTGACAGAATCTGCAATCTTCAACCTACTCCACTACTGCTTAGGGTGATAGGACTAATGGCTTAAATCTCTTTCTCTACTGTGTTGGGAAGATAAGATTCACCATATTCGATCTGCTCCACTACCGCTTAGGGTGACAGAATCTGTAATCTTCAACCTACTCCACTACTGCTTAGGGTGATAGGACGTATGACTTAAATCTGCTTCTCCACTATATTGGGAAGATAAGATTCACCATCTTCGATCTGCTCCACTACTGCTTAGGGTGACAAAATCTACAATTCTCAACCTACTCCACCACTACTTAGGGAGATAGGACTAATGGCTTAAATCTGCTTCTCCACTATATTGGGAATATAAGATTCACCATCTTCGATCTCCTTCACTACTGCTTAGGGTGACAGAATCTGCAATCTTCAACCTATTTCACTACTGCTTAGGGTGATAGAGCTAATGGCTTAAATCCGCTTCTCCACTGTTTTGGGAAGGAAAGATTCATCATATTCGATCTTCTCCACTACTGTTTAGGGTGACAGAATCTACAATCCTCAACCTACTCCACAACTGCTTAGGGAGATTGGACTAATGGCTTAAATCTGCTTCTCCACTATCTTGAGAAGATAAGATTCACCGTCTTCTATCCGTTCCACTACAGCTTAGGGTGAAAAATTTTGCAATCTTCAACCTACTCCACTACTGCTTAGGGTGATAGGACGACTGACTTAAATCTGCTTCTCTACAGTATTTAGAAGATAAGATTCATCATATTCGATCTGCTTCACTACTGCTTAAGGTTACAGAATCTGTAATCTTCAACCTACTCCAGTACGGCTTAGGGAGATAGGACTAATGGCTTAAATTTGCTTCTCTACTGTATTGAGAAGATAATATTCACCATCTTCGATCCACTCCACTACTGCTTAGGGTGACAGAATCTGCAATCTTCAACCTACTCCACTACTTCTTAGGGTGATAGGACTAATGGCTTAAATCTTCTTCTCCACTATTTTGGGAAGATAAGATTCATCATATTCGATCTGCTCCACTACAGCTTAGGGTGACAGAATCTGCAATCTTCAACCTACTCCACGACTGCTTAGGGTGATAGGACAAATGGCTTAAATCTGCTACTCCGCAATATTGGGAAGGTAAGATTCATCATATTCGATCTGCTCCACTACAGCTTAGGGTGACAGAATCTGCAATCTTCAACCTACTCCACTACTGCTTAGGGTGATAGGACTAATGGCTTAAATCTGCTTCTCCACTATCTTGAGAAGATAAGATTCACCATCTTCGATCCGCTCCACTACTGCTTAGGGTGAAAGAATTTGCAATCTTCAACCTACTCCACTACTACTTAGGGTGATAGGACTAATGGCTTAAATCTACTTCTCCACTGTATTGGGAAGGTCAGATTCATCATATTCTATCAACTTCACAACTACTTAGGGTGACAGAATCTGTAATCTTCAACCGACTCCACCACTGCTTAGGGAGATAGGACTAATGGCTTAAATCTCCTTCTCCACTGTATTGGGAAGATAAGATTCACCATCTTCGATCCACTCCAGTACTGCTTAAGGTGACAGAATCTGCAATCTTTAACCTACTCCACTACTGCTTAGGCTGATAGGACTAATGGCTTAAATCTACTTCTCGACTATATTAGGAAGATAAGATTCGCCATATTCAATTTGCTCTACTACTACTTAGGGTGACAGAATCTGCAATCTTTGACCTACTCCACTACTGCTTAGGGTGATAGGACTAATGGCTTAAATCTACTTCTCCACTGTATTGGGAAAGTCAGATTCATCATATTCGATCTGCTTCACTACTGCTTAGGGTGACAGAATCTGTAATCTTCAACCTACTCAAGTACTGCTTAGGGAGATAGAACTAATGGCTTAAATCTGCTTCTCTACTGTATTGAGAAGATAAGATTCACCATCTTCGATCCACTCCATTACTCCTTAGGGTGACAGAATCTGCAATCTTCAACCTACTCCACTACTGCTTAGGGTGATAGAGCTAATGGCTTAAATCTGCTTCTCCACTGTTTTGGGAAGGTAAGATTCATCATATTCGATCTGCTCCACTACAGCTTATGGTGACAGAATTTGCAATCTTCAACCTACTCCACTACTGCTTAGGGTGATAGGACTAACGGCTTAAATATGCTTCTCCACTATCTTGAGAAGATAAGATTCACGATCTTCGATCCGCTCCACTACTGCTTAGGGTGAAAGAATTTGCAATCTTCAACCTACTCCACTACTGCTTAGGGTGATAGGACTAATGGCTTAAATCTACTTCTCTATTGTATTGGAAAGGTCAGATTCATCATATTCGATCTGCTTCACTACTGTTTAGGGTGACAGAATCTGTAATCTTCAACCTACTCCAGTACTGCTTAGGGAGATAGGACTAGTGGCTTAAATCTGCTTCTCTGCTGTATTGAGAAGATAAGATTCACCATCTTCGATCCACTGCACCACTGCTTAGGGTGACAGAATCTGCAATCTTCAACCTACTCCACTACTACTTTGGGTGATAGAGCTAGTGGCTTAAATCTCCTTCTCCATTGTATAGGGACGATAAGATTCACCATATTCGATCTGCTCCACTACTACTTAGGGTGACAGAATCTGCAATCTTCAACCTACTAGACTAATGCTTATGAAGATTGGGCTAATGGCTTAAATCTGCTTCTCTACTGTGTTGGGAAGATAAGATTCACCATCTTCGATCTGCTCCACTACCGCTTAGGGTGAAAGAATCTGTAATATTCAACCTACTCCACTACTACTTAGGCTGATAGGACTTATGACTTAAATCTCCTTCTCCACTGTATAGGGACGATAAGATTCACCATATTCGATCTGCTCCACTACTACTTAGGGTGACAGAATCTGCAATCTTCAAGCTACTAGACTACTGCTTATGAAGATTGGGCTAATGGCCTAAATCTGCTTCTCTACTCTATTGGGAAGATAAGATTCACCATCTTCGATCTGCTCCACTACCGCTTAGGGTGACAGAATCTGTAATCTTCAACCTACTCCACTACTACTTAGGCTGATAGGACTTATGACTTAAATCTGCTTCTCCACTGTATTGGGAAGATAAGATTCACCATCTTTGATCCACTCCACTACTGCTTAGGGTGACAGAATCTGCAATCTTCAACCTATTCCACTACTGCTTAGGGTGACAGAATCTGTAATCTTCAACCTACTCCAGTACTGCTTAGGGAGATAGGACAAATGGCTTAAATCTGCTTCTCTACTGTATTGAGAAGATAAGATTCACCATCTTCGATCCACTCCACTACTGCTTAAGGTGACAGACTCTGCAATCTTCAACCTACTCCACTACTCCTTAGGGTGATAGGACTAATGGCTTAAATCTGCTTCTCTACTGTATTGAGAAGATAAGATTCACCATCTTCGATCTGCTCCACCACTGCTTAGGGTGACAGAATCTGCAATCTTCAACCTACTCCACTATTGCTTAGGGTGATAGGACTAATGGCTTAAATCTCCTTCTCTACTGTGTTGGGAAGATAAGATTCACCATATTCGATCTGCTCCACTACCGCTTAGGGTGACAGAATCTGTAATCTTCAACCTACTCCACTACTGCTTAGGGTGATAGGACGTATGACTTAAATGTGCTTCTCCATTGTATTGGGAAGATAAGATTCACCATCTTCGATCTGCTCCACTACTGTTTAGGGTGACAGAATCTACAATTCTCAACCTACTCCACCACTACTTAGGGAGATAGGACTAATGGCTTAAATCTGCTTCTCCACTGTATTGGGAATATAAGATTCACCATCTTCGATCTCCTTCACTACTGCTTAGGGTGACAGAATCCGCAATCTTCAACCTATTTCACTACTGCTTAGGGTGATAGAGCTAATGGCTTAAATCTGCTTCTCCACTGTTTTGAGAAGGTAAGATTCATCATATTCGATCTTCTCCACTACTGTTTAGGGTGACAGAATCTACAATCCTCAACCTACTCCACAACTGCTTAGGGAGATTGGACTAATGGCTTAGATCTGCTTCTCCACTATCTTGAGAAGATAAGATTCACCATCTTCGATCCGTTCCACTACTGCTTAGGGTGAAAAATTTTGCAATCTTCAACCTACTCCACTACTGCTTAGGGTGATAGGACGACTGACTTAAATCTGCTTCTCTACTGTATTTAGAAGATAAGATTCATCATATTCGATCTGCTTCACTACTACTTAGGGTTACAGAATCTGTAATCTTCAACCTACTCCAGTATGGCTTAGGGAGATAGGACTAATGGCTTAAATTTGCTTCTTTACTGTATTGAGAAGATAATATTCACCATCTTCGATCCACTCCACTACTGCTTAGGGTGACAGAATCTGCAATCTTCAACCTACTCCACTACTGCTTAGGGTGATAGGACTAATGGCTTAAATCTTCTTCTCCACTGTTTTGGGAAGATAAGATTCATCATATTCGATCTGGTCCACTACAGCTTAGGGTGACAGAATCTGCAATCTTTAACCTACTCCACGACTGCTTAGGGTGATAGGACAAATGGCTTAAATCTGCTGCTCCGCAATATTGGGAAGGTAAGATTCATCATATTCGATCTGCTCCACTACAGCTTAGGGTGACAGAATCTGCAATCTTCAACCTACTCCACTACTGCTTAGGGTGATAGGACTAATGGCTTAAATCTGCTTCTCCACTATCTTGAGAAGATAAGATTCACCATCTTCGATCCGCTCCACTACTGCTTAGGGTGAAAGAATTTGCAATCTTCAACCTACTCCACTACTGCTTAGGGTGATAGGACTAATGGCTTAAATCTACTTCTCCACTGTATTGGGAAGGTCAGATTCATCATATTCTATCAGCTTCACAACTACTTAGGGTGACAGAATCTGTAATCTTCAACCGACTCCACCACTGCTTAGGGAGATAGGACTAATGGCTTAAATCTCCTTCTCCACTGTATTGGGAAGATAAGATTCACCATCTTCGATCCACTCCACTACTGCTTAAGGTGACAGAATCTGCAATCTTTAACCTACTCTACTACTGCTTAGGTTGATAGGACTAATGGCTTAAATCTGCTTCTCCACTATATTAGGAAGATAAGATTCGCCATATTCGATTTTCTCTACTACTACTTAGGGTGACAGAATCTGCAATCTTTGACCTACTCCACTACTGCTTAGGGTGATAGGACTAATGGCTTAAATCTACTTCTCCACTGTATTGGGAAAGTCAGATTCATCATATTCGATCTGCTTCACTACTGCTTAGGGTGATAGAATCTGTAATCTTCAACCTACTCCAGTACTGCTTAGGGAGATAGAACTAATGGCTTAAATCTACTTCTCTACTGTATTGAGAAGATAAGATTCACCATCTTCGATCCACTCCATTACTGCTTAGGGTGACAGAATCTGCAATCTTCAACCTACTCCACTACTGCTTAGGGTGATAGAGCTAATGGCTTAAATCTGCTTCTCCACTGTTTTGGGAAGGTAAGATTCATCATATTCGATCTGTTCCACTACAGCTTATGGTGACAGAATTTGCAATCTTCAACCTACTCCACTACTGCTTAGGGTGATAGGACTAACGGCTTAAATCTGCTTCTCCACTATCTTGAGAAGATAAGATTCACGATCTTCGATTCGCTCCACTACTGCTTAGGGTGAAAGAATTTGGAATCTTCAACCTACTCCACTACTGCTTAGGGTGATAGAACTAATGGCTTAAATCTACATCTCCATTGTATTGGAAAGGTCAGATTCATCATATTCGATCTGCTTCACTACTGTTTAGGGTGACAGAATCTGTAATCTTCAACCTACTCCAGTACTGCTTAGGGAGATAGGACTAATGGCTTAAATCTGCTTCTCTACTGTATTGAGAAGATAAAATTCACCATCTTCGATCCACTGCACCACTGCTTAGGGTGACAGAATCTGCAATCTTCAACCTACTCCACTACTGATTTGGGTGATAGAGCTAGTGGCTTAAATCTCCTTCTCCACTGTATAGGGACGATAAGATTCACCATATTCGATCTGCTCCACTACTACTTAGGGTGACAGAATCTACAATCTTCAAGCTACTAGACTACTGCTTATGAAGATTGGGCTAATGGCTTAAATATGCTTCTCTACTGTGTTGGGAAGATAAGATTCACCATCTTCGATCTGCTCCACTACCGCTTAGGGTGACAGAATCTGTAATCTTCAACCTACTCCACTACTACTTAGGCTGATAGGACTTATGACTTAAATCTGCTTCTCCACTGTATTGGGAAGATAAGATTCACCATCTTTGATCCACTCCACTACTGCTTAGGGTGACAGAATCTGCAATCTTGAACCTACTCCACTACTGCTTAGGGTGATAGGACTAATGGCTTAAATATGCTTCTCCACTGTATTGGAAAGATAAGTTTCAACATCTTCGATTTGCTCCACTACTGCTTAGGGTGACAGAATCTGCAATATTCAACCTACTCCACTACTGCTTAGGGAGATAAGACTAATGGCTTAAATCTTCTTCTCCACTGTATTGGGAAGGTAAGATTCATCATATTCGATCTGCTGCACTATTGTTTAGGGTGACAAAATCTGCAATCTTTAACCTACTCCACTACTGCTTAGGTGACAGAATCTGCAATCTTCAACCTACTCCACTACTTCTTAGGGTGATAGGACAAATGGCTTAAATCTACTGCTCCGCTATATTGGGAAGGTAAGATTCATCATATTCGATCTGCTCCACTACTATTTAGGATGAGAGAATCTGCAATCTGCAACCTACTCCACTACTGCTTAAGGAGATTAGACTAATGGCTTAAATCTGCTTCTCCACTATCTTGAGAAGATAAGATTCCCCATCTTCGATCCACTCCACTACTGCTTAGGGTGAAAGAATTTTCAATCTTCAACCTACTCCACTACTACTTAGGGTGATAGGACAAATGGCTTAAATCTACTTCTCCACTGTATTGGAAAGATAAGATTCACCATCTTTGATATGCTCCACTACTGCTTAGGGTGACAGAATCTGTAATCTTCAACCTACTCCACTACTGCTTAGGAAGATAAGACTAATGGCTTAAATCTGCTTCTCCACTGTATTGGGAAGATAAGATTCATTATATTCGATCAGCTCCACTACTGCTTAGGGTGACAAAATCTGCAATCTTCAACCCACTCCACTACTGCTTAGGGTGATAGGACTAATGGCTTAAATCTGCTTCTCCACTGTGTTGGGAAGATAAGAATCACCATCTTCGATCTGCTCTACTACAGCTTAGGGTGACAGAATCTGAAATCTTGAACCGACTCCACTACTGCTTAGGGTGATAGGACTAATGGCTTAAATCTGCTTCTCCACTGTGTTGGGAAGATAAGAATCACCATCTTCGATCTGCTCTACTACAGCTTAGGGTGACAGAATCTGAAATCTTGAACCGACTCCACTACTGCTTAGGGTGATAGGACTAATGGCTTAAATCTGCTTCTCCATTGCATTGGGGAGAGAAGTTTCACCATCTTTGATCTGCATCACCTCTGCTTAGGGTGCAGAATCTGCACTCTTCAACCGACTCCACTACTGCATAGGGTGATAGGACTAATGCCTTAAATCTACTTCTCCACTGTATTGGGAAAATAAGATTCACCATTTTTTATCTACTCCACCACTTTTTAGGGTGACAGAATCTGTAATCTTCAACCTGCTCCACTATTGCTTAGGGTGACAGAATCTATAATCTTCCACCTACTCCACTACTGCTTAGGGTGATAGGACTAATGACTTAAATCTACTGCTCCGCTATATTGGGAAGGTAAAATTAATCATATTCGATCTACTCCACTACTGTTTAGGGTGACAGAATCTGTAATCTTCAACCGACTCCATTACTGCTTAGGGAGATTGGACTAATGGCTTAAATCTTCTTCTCCACTGTATTGGGAAGATAAGATTCACCATCTTCGATCTGCTCCACGACTGCTTAGGGTGACAAAATCTGCAATCTTCAACCTACTACACTACTACTTAGGGTGATAGGACTAATGCGTTAAATCTGCTTCTCCACTGTATTTGGAAGATAAGATTCACCATCTTCGATCTGCTCCACTACTGCTTAGGGTGACAGAATTTGCAATCTTCAACCTACTCCACTACTTCTAAGGGTGATAGGACTAATGGCTTAAATATGCTTCTCCACTGTATTGGGAATATAAGATTCACCATCCTCGATCTGCACCACTACTGCTTAGGGTGACAGAATCTGCACTCTTCACCCTACTCCATTACTGCTTAGGGTGATAGGACTAATGGCTTAAATCTCCTGCTTCACTGTATAGGGACGATAAGATGCACCATATTCGATCTGCTCCACTACTGCTTAGGGTGACCGAATCTGCAATCTTCAACCTACTCCATTACTGCTTAGGGTGATAGGACTAATGGCTTAAATCTGCTTCTCCACTATGTTGGGAAGATAAGAATCACCATCTTCGATCTGCTCCACTACTGCTTAGGGTGACAGAATCTGCAATCTTCAACCGACTCCACTACTGCTTAGGTTGATAGGACTAATGGCTTAAATCTGCTTCTCCATTGCATTGGGGAGATAAGTTTCACCATCTTCGATCTGCATCACTTCTGCTTAGGGTGCAGAATCTGCACTCTTCAACCGACTCCACTACTGTATAGGGTGATAGGACTAATGCCTTAAATCTGCTTCTCCACTGTATTGGGAAAATAAGATTCACCATTTTTTATCTGCTCCGCTACTTTTTAGGGTGACAGAATCGGTAATCTTCAACCTACTCGACTACTGCTTAGGGTGACAGAATATGCAATCTTCAACCTACTCCACTATTGCTTAGGGTGATAGGACTAATGGCTTAAATCTGCTTCTCTGTTGTATTAGGAATGTAAGATTCATCATATTCGATCTACTCCACTACTGTTTAGGGTGACAGAATCTGTAATCTTCAACCGACTCCGCTACTGCTTAGGGAGATTGGACTAATGGCTTAAATCTTCTTCTCCACTATATTGAGAAGATAAGATTCACCATCTTCGATCTGCTCCACTACTGCTTAGGGTGACAGAATCTGCAATTCTCAACCTACTCCACTACTACTTAGGGTGATAGGACTAATGGCTTAAATCTGCTTCTCCACTGTATTGGGAAGATAAGATTCATCATCTTCGATCTGCATCATTTCTGCTTAGGGTGACAGATTCTGCACTCTTACACTGACTCCACTACTGCTTACGGTGATAGGACAAATGCCTGAAATCTGTTTCTCTACTGTATTGGGAAGATAAGATTCACCATCTTTGATCTGCATCATTTCTGCTTAGGGTGACAGAATCTACAATCTTTAACTAACTTCACTACTGCTTACGGTGATAGGACTAATGTCATAAATCTGCTTCTCCACTGTATTGGACAGATAAGATTCACCATTTTTTATCTGCTGCACTACTGTTTAGGGTGACAAAATTTGTAATCTTCAACCTACTCCACTACTGCTTAGGGAGATAGGAATAATGGCTTAAATCTCCTTCTCCACTGTATTGGGAAGATAAGATTCACCATCTTCGATCCACTCCACTACTGCTTAAGGTGACAGAATCTGTAATCTTAAACCTACTCCACTACTGCTTAGAATGATAGGACTAATGGCTTAAATCTGCTTCTCCACTGTATTAGGAAGATAAGATTCGCCATATTCGATCTGCTCCACTACTACTTAGGGTTACAGAATCTGTAATCTTTGAACTACTCCACTACTGGTTAGGGTGATAGGACTAATGGCTTAAATCTGCTTCTTCACTGTATTGGGAAGATAAGATTCACCATCTTCGATCTCCTTCACTACTGCTTAGGGTGACAGAATCTGCAATCTTCAACCTACTCCACTACTTCTTAGGGTGATTGGGCTAATGGCTTAAATCTGCTTCTCCACTATATTGGGAAGGTAAGATTCACCATCTTCATCCACTCCACTACTGCTTAGGGTGAAAGAATTTGCAATCTCCAACCTACTCCACTACTGCTTAGGGTGATAGGACTAATGGCTTAAATCTACTTCTCCACTGTATTGGGAAGGTCAGATTAATCATATTCGATCTACTTCACTACTATTTAGGGTGACAGAATCTATAATCTTTAACCTAATCCAGTACTGCTTAGGGAGATAAAACTAATGGCTTAAATCTGCTTCTCCACTGTATTGAGAAGATAAGATTCACCATCTTCAATCCACTCCACTACTCGTTAGGGTGGCAGAATCTGCAATCTACAACCTACTCCACTACTGCTTAGGGAGATTGCGCTAAAGGCTTAAATCTGCTTCTCTACTGTGTTGGGAAGATAAGATTCACATTCTTCGATATTCTCCACTACCGCTTAGGGTGACAGAATCTGTAATCTTCAACCTACTCCACTACTGCTTAGGGTGATAGGACTTATGACTTAAATCTGCTTCTCCAATGTATTGGGAAGATAAGATTCACCATCTTCGATCTGCTCCACTACTGCTTAGGTTGACAGTATATGCAATTCTCAACCTTCTCCACTACTGCTTAGGTTGATAGGACTAATGGCTTAAATCTGCTTCTCCACTGTATTGGGAAGATAAGATTCACCATCTTCGATCTGCATCACTTCTGCTTAGGGTGACAGAATCTGCAATCTTCAACCGACTCCACTACTGCTTAGGGAGATAGAACTAATGCCTTAAATCTGCTTCTCCACTGTATTGGGAAGATAAGATTCGCCATTTTTAATCTGCTTCACTACTGTTTAGGGTGATAGAATCTGTAATCTTCAACCGACTCCACTACTGCTTAAGGAGATTGGACTAATGGCTTAAGTCTTCTTCTCCACTATCTTGAGAAGATAAGATTGACCATCTTCGATCTGCTCCACTACTGCTTAGGGTGACAGAATCTGCAATTCTCAACCTACGCCACTACTACTTAGGGTGATAGGACTAATGGCTTAAATCTGCTTCTCCACTGTATTAGGAAAATAAGATTCAATATATTCGATCTGCATCATTTCTGCTTAGGGTGACAGAATTTGCACTCTTCAACCGACTCCACTACTGCTTACAGTGATAGGACTAATGCCTTAAATCTGCTTCTCTACTGTGTTGGGAAGATAAGATTCACCATCTTTAATCTGCTCCACTACCGCTTAGGGTGACAGAATCTGTAATCTTGAACCTACTCCACTACTGCTTAGGGTGATAGGAGTTATGACTTAAATCTGCTTCTCCAATATATTGGGAAGATAAGATTCACCATCTCCGATCTGCTCCACTACTGCTTAGGGTGACAGAATATGCAATTCTCAACCTACTCCACTACTGCTTAGGTTGATAGGACTAATGGCTTAAATCTGCTTCTCCACTGTATTGGGAAGATAAGATTCACAATCTTCGATCTGCATCACTACTGCTTAGGGTTACAGAATCTGCAATCTTCAACCGACTCCACTACTGCTTAGGGAGATAGGACTAATGCCTTAAATCTGCTTCTCCACTGTATTGGGAAGATAAGATTCACCATTTTTAATCTGCTCCACTACTATTTAGGGTGACAGAATCTGTAATCTTCAACCGACTCCCCTATTGCTTAGGGAGATTGGACTAATGGCTTAAATCTTCTTCTCCACTATCTTGAGAAGATAAGATTGACCATCTTCGATCTGCTCCACTACAGCTTAGGGTGACAGAATCTGCAATTCTCAACCTACTCCACTACTACTTAGGGTGATAGAACTAATGGCTTAAATCTGCTTCTCCACTGTATTGGGAAGATAAGATTCACCACATTCGATCTGCATCATTTCTGCTTAGGGTGACAGAATTTGCACTCTTCAACTGACTCCACTACTGCTTACGGTGATAGGACTAATGCCTTAAATCTGCTTCTCCACTATATTGGGAAGATAAGATTCACCATTTTTTATTTGCTGCACTACTATTTAGGGTGACAGAATCTGTAATCTTCAACCTAGTCCACTACTGCTTAGGAAGATAGGACTAATGGCTTAAATCTCTTTCTCCACTGTATTGGGAAGATAAGATTGACCATCTTCGATCTGCTCCACTACTGCTTAGGGTGACAGAATCTGCAGTTCTCAACCTACTCCACTACTACTTAGGGTGATAGGACTAATGCCTTAAATCTACTTCTCCACTGTATTGGGAAGATAAGATTCACCATTTTTGATCTGCTGCACTACTGTTTAGGGTGACAGAATCTGTAACCTTCAACCTACTCCACTACTGCTTAGGAAGATAGGACTAATGGCTTAAATCTCCTTTTCCACTGTATTGGGAAGATAAGATTCACCATCTTCGATCTACTCCACTACTGCTTAGGGTGACAGAATCTGCAATCTTCAACCTACTCCACTATTGCTTAGGGAGATACGACTAATGGCTTAAATCTACTTTTCCACTGTATTGGGAATATAAGATTCACCATCTTCTCTGTACTCCACTACTGCTTAGGGTGACAGAATCTGCAATCTTCAACCTACTCCACTACTGCTCAGGGAGATTGGACTAATGGCTTAAATATGCTTCTCCACTATCTGGAGAGGATAAGAATCACCATCTTCGATCGCTCCACGACTGCTTATTGTAACAGAATCTGCAATCTTCAACCCACTTCACTACTGCTTCAGGTGATAGGACTAATGGCTTAAATATGATTCTCCACTGTATTGGAAACTTAAGCTTCACCATCTTCGATCTGCTCCACTACTGCTTAGGGTGACCGAATCGACAATCTTCAACCTACTCCACTACTGCTTAGGGTGATAGGACTAATGGTTTAAATCTGCTTCTCTACTGTATTGGGAAGATATGATTCATCATATTCGATCTGCTCCACTACTGTTTTTGGTGACAAAATCTGCAATCTTTAACCTACTCCACTATTGCTTAGGGAGATAGGACCAATGGCTTAAATCAACTTTTCCACTGTATTGGGAAGATAAGATTCACCATCTTTGATCTACTCCACTACTGCTTAGGGTGACAGAATCTGCAATCTTCAACCTACTCCACTACTACTCAGGGAGATTGGACTAATGGCTTAAATCTGCTTCTCCACTATCTTGAGAAGATAAGATTCACCATCATCGATCGCTCCACGACTGCTTAGGGTGACAGAATCTGCAATCTTCAACCTACTCCAGTACTGCTTAGGGAGATAGGACTAATGACTTAAATCTGCTTCTCCACTGTATTTGGAAGATAAGATTCACCATCTTTGATATGCTCCACTACTGCTTAGGGTGACAAAATCTGCAATCTTCAACCTACTCCACTACTGCTTAGGGAGATTGGGCTAATGGCTTAAATCTAATTCTCTACTGTGTTGGGAAGATAAGATTCACCATCTTCGATCTGCTCCACTACCGCTTAGGGTGACAGAATCTGTAATCTTCAACCTATTCCACTACTGCTTAGGGTGATAGGACTTATGACTTAAATCTCCTTCTCCACTGTATTGGGAAGATAAGATCCACCATCTTCGATCAGCTCCACTACTGCTTAGGGTGACAGAATCTACAATTCTCAACCTACTCCACTACTGCTTAGGGTGATAGGACTAATGGCTTAAATATGCTTCTCCACTGTATTAGGAAGATAAGATTCACCATCTTCGATCTGCATCACTTCTGCTTCGGGTGCAGAATCTGCACTCTTCAACCGACTCAACTACTGCTTACGGTGATAGGACTAATGCCTTAAATCTGCTTCTCCACTGTATTGGGAAGATAAGATTCACCATTTTTGATCTGATCCACTACTGTGTAGGGTGACAGAATCTGTAATCTTCAACCTACTCCACTACTGCTTAGGGTGACAGAATCTGCAATCTTTAACCTACTCCACTACTGCTTAGGGTGATAGGACTAATGGCTTAAATCTGCTTCTCTGCTGTATTGGGAAGGTAAGATTCATCATATTCGATCTTCTCAACTACTTTTTAGGGTGACAGAATCTGTAATCTTCAACCGACTCCACTACTGCTTAGGGAGATTGGACTAATGGCTTAAATCTTCCTCTCCCCTATCTTGAGAAGATAAGATTGACCATCTTCGATCTGCTCCACTACTGCTTAGGGTGACAGAATCTTCAATTCTCAACCTACTCCACTACTACTTAGGGTGATAGGACTAATGGCTTAAATTTGCTTCTCCACTGTATTGGGAAGATAAGATTCACCATCTTCGATCTGTATCATTACTGCTTAAGGTGACAAAATCTGCACTCTTCAACCGACTCCACTACTGCTTACGGTGATAGGACTAATGCCTTAAATCTATTTCTCCACTGTATTGGGAAGATAAGATTCACCATTTTCGATCGCTCCACGACTGCTTAGGGTGACAGAATCTGCAATTTTCAACCTACACCACTACTGCTTAGGAAGATAGGACTAATGGCTTAAATCTAATTCTCTACTGTGTTGGGAAGATAAGATTCACCATCTTCGATCTGCTCCACTACCGCTTAGGGTGACAGAATCTGTAATCTTCAACCTACTCCACTACTGCTTAGGGTGATAGGACTTATGACTTAAATCTCCTTCTCCACTATATTGGGAAGATAAGATCCACCATCTTCGATCAGCTCCACTACTGCTTAGGGTGACAGAATCTACAATTCTCAACCTACTCCACTACTGCTTAGGGTGATAGGACTAATGGCTTAAATATGCTTCTCCACTGTATTAGGAGGATAAGATTCACCATCTTCGATCTGCATCACTTCTGCTTCGGGTGCAGAATCTGCACTCTTCAACCGACTCAACTACTGCTTACGGTGATAGGACTAATGCCTTAAATCTGCTTCGCCACTGTATTGGAAAGATAAGATTCGCCATTTTTGATCTGATCCACTACTGTGTAGGGTGACAGAATCTGTAATCTTCAACCTACTCCACTACTGCTTAGGGTGACAGAATCTGCAATCTTTAACCTACTCCACTACTGCTTAGGGTGATAGGACTAATGGTTTAAATCTGCTTCTCCGCTGTATTGGGAAGGTAAGATTCATCATATTCGATCTTCTCAACTACTGTTTAGGGTGACAGAATCTGTAATCTTCAACCGACTCCACTACTGCTTAGGGAGATTGGACTAATGGCTTAAATCTTCTTCTCCACTATCTTGAGAAGATAAGATTGACCATCTTCGATCTGCTCCACTACTGTTTAGGGTGACAGAATCTTCAATTCTCAACCTATTCCACTACTACTTAGGGAGATAAGACTGATGGCTTAAATTTGCTTCTACACTGTATTGGGAAGATAAGATTCACCATCTTCGATCTGTATCATTACTGCTTAAGGTGACAAAATCTGCACTCTTCAACCGACTCCACTACTGCTTACGGTGATAGGACTAATGCCTTAAATCTATTTCTCCACTGTATTGGGAAGATAAGATTCACCATTTTTGATCTACTGCACTACTGTTTAGGGTGACAGAATCTGTAACCTTCAACCTACACCACTACTGCTTAGGAAGATAGGACTAATGGCTTAAATCTCTTTCTTCACTGTATTGGGAATATAAGATTCACCATCTTCGATCTATTCCACTACTGCTTAGGGTGACAGAATCTGCAATCCTCAACCTACTCCACTATTGCTTAGGGAGATAGGACTAATGGCTTAAATCTACTTTTCCACTGTATTGGGAATATAAGATTCACCATCTTCGATGTACTCCACTACTGCTTAGGGTGACAGAATCTGCAATCTTCAACCTACTCCACTACTGCTCAGGGAGATTGGACTAATGGCTTAAATTTGCTTCTCCACTATCTTGAGAAGATAAGAATCACCGTCTTCGATCGCTCCACGACTGCTTATTGTGACAGAATCTGCAATCTTCAACCTACTTCACTATTGCTTAAGGTGTAGGACTAATGGCCTAAATATGCTTCTCCACTGTATTGGAAAGATAAGATTCACCATCTTCGATCTGCTCCACTACTGCTTAGGGTGATAGGACTAATGGTCTAAATCTGCTTCTCTACTGTATTGGGAAAATAAGATTCATCATATTCGATCTGCTCCACTACTGTTTTTGGTGACAAAATCTGCAATTTTTAACCTACTCCACTATTGCTTAGGGAGATAGGACCAATGGCTTAAATCAACTTTTCCACTGTATTGGGAAGATAAGATTCACCATCTTTGATCTACTCCACTACTGCTTAGGGTGACAGAATCTGCAATCTTCAACCTACTCCACTACTACTCAGGGAGATTGGACTAATGGCTTAAATCTGCTTCTCCACTATCTTGAGAAGATAAGATTCACCATCATCGATCGCTTCACGACTGCTTAGGGTGACAGAATCTGCAATCTTCAACCTACTCCAGTACTGCTTAGGGAGATAGGACTAATGACTTAAATCTGCTTCTCCACTGTATTTGGAAGATAAGATTCACCATCTTCGATCTGCTCCACTACTGCTTAGGGTGACAAAATCTGCAATCTTCAACCTACTCCACTACTGCTTAGGGAGATTGGGCTAATGGCTTAAATCTAATTCTCTACTGTGTTGGGAAGATAAGATTCACCATCTTCGATCTGCTCCACTACCGCTTAGGGTGACAGAATCTGTAATCTTCAACCTACTCCACTACTTCTTAGGGTGATAGGACTTATGACTTAAATCTCCTTCTCCACTGTTTTGGGAAGATAAGATCCACCATCTTCGATCAGCTCCACTACTGCTTAGGGTGACAAAATCTACAATTCTCAACCTACTCCACTACTGCTTAGGGTGATAGGACTAATGGCTTAAATCTGCTTCTCCACTGTATTAGGAAGATAAGATTCACCATCTTCGATCTGCATCACTTCTGCTTCGGGTGCAGAATCTGCACTCTTCAACCGACTCAACTACTGCTTACGGTGATAGGACTAGTGCCTTAAATCTGCTTCTCCACTGTATTGGGTAGATAAGATTCGCCATTTTTGATCTGATCCACTACTGCTTAGGGTGACCGAATCGACAATCTTCAACCCACTCCACTACTGCTTAGGGTGACAGAATCTGCAATCTTCAACCTACTCCACTACTGCTTAGGGTGATAGGACTAATGGCTTAAATCTGCTTCTCCGCTGTATTGGGAAGGTAAGATTCATCATATTCGATGTTCTCAACTACTGTTTAGGGTGACAGAATCTGTAATCTTCAACCGACCCCACTACTGCTTAGGGAGATTGGCCTAATGGCTTAAATCTTCTTCTCCACTATCTTGAGAAGATAAGATTGACCATCTTCGATCTGCTCCACTACTGCTTAGGGTGACAGAATCTTCGATTCCCAACCTACTCCACTACTACTTAGGGTGATAGGACTAATGGCTAAAATTTGCTTCTCCACTGTATTGGGAAGATAAGATTCACCATCTTCGATCTGTATCATTACTGCTTAGGGTGACAGAATCTCCACTCTTCAACCGACTCCAGTACTGCTTACGGTGATAGGACTAATGCCTTAAATCTATTTCTCTACTGTATTGGGAAGATAAGATTCACCATTTTTGATCTGCTGCACTACTGTTTAGGGTGACAGAATCTGTAACCTTCAACCTACTCCACCACTGCTTAGGAAGATAGGACTAATGGCTTAAATCTCTTTCTCCACTGTATTGGGAAGATAAGATTGACCATCTTCGATCTACTCCACTACTGCTTAGGGTGACAGAATCTGTAATCCTCAACCTACTCCACTATTACTTAGGGAGATAGGACTAATGGCTTAAATCTAATTTTCCACTGTATTGGGAATATAAGATTCACCATCTTCGATGTACTCCACTACTGCTTAGGGTGACAGAATCTGCAATCTTAAACCTACTCCACTATTGCTCAGGAAGATTGGACTAATGGCTTAAATCTGCTTCTCCACTATCTTGAGAAGATAAGAATCACCATCTTCGATCGCTCCACGACTGCTTAGGGTGACAGAATCTGCAATCTTCAACCTACTTCACTACTGCTTAAGGTGATAGGACTAATGGCTTAAATATGCTTCTCCACTGTATTGGAAAGATAAGATTCACCATCTTCGATCTGCTCCACTACTGCTTAGGGTGACCGAATCGACAATCTTCAACCTACTCCACTACTGCTTAGGGTGATAGGACTAATGGCTTAAATCTGCTTCTCCACTGTATTCGGAAGATAAGATTCATCATATCCGATCTGCTCCACTACCGTTTTTGGTGACAAAATCTGAAATCTTTAACCTACTCTACTATTGGTTAGGGAGATAGGACCAATGGCTTAAATAAACTTTTCCACTGTATTGGGAAGATAAGATTAACCATCTTCGATCTGCTGCACTACTGCTTAGGGTGACAGAATCTGCAATCTTCAACCTACTCCACTACTACTCAGGGAGATTGGACTAATGGCTTAAATCTCCTTCTCCACTATCTTGAGAAGATAAGATTCACCATCATCGATCGCTCCACGACTGCTTAGGGTGACAGAATCTGCATTCTTCAACCTACTCTAGTACTGCTTAGGGAGATAGGACTAATGACTTAAATCTGCTTCTCCTCTGTATTTGGAAGATAAGATTCACCATCTTCGATCTGCTCCACTACTCCTTAGGGTGACAAAATCTGCAATCTTCAACCTACTCCACTACTGCTTAGGGAGATTGGGCTAATGGCTTAAATATAATTCTCTACTGTGTTGGGAAGATAAGATTCACCATCTTCGATCTGCTCCACTACCGCTTAGGGTGACAAAATCTGTAATCTTCAACCTACTCCACTACTGCTTAGGGTGATAGGACTTATGACTTAAATCTCCTTC
This sequence comes from Gossypium ekmanianum, assembly GCA_025583645.1. Classification (NCBI taxonomy): domain Eukaryota; kingdom Viridiplantae; phylum Streptophyta; class Magnoliopsida; order Malvales; family Malvaceae; genus Gossypium; species Gossypium ekmanianum. The sequence goes on from CM046644.1 coordinate 31,259,374, forward strand.
TCCACTGTATTGGGAAGATAAGATCCACCATCTTCGATCAGCTCCACTACTGCTTAGGGTGACAGAATCTACAATTCTCAACCTACTCCACTACTGCTTAGGGTGATAGGACTAATGGCTTAAATCTGCTTCTCAACTGTATTAGGAAGATAAGATTCACCATCTTCGATCTGCATCACTTCTGCTTCGGGTGCAGATTCTGCACTCTTCAACCGACTCAACTACTGCTTATGGTGATAGGACTAATGCCTTAAATCTGCTTCTCCACTGTATTGGGAAGATAAGATTCGCCATTTTTGATCTGATCCACTACTGTGTAGGGTGACAGAATCTGTAATCTTCAACCTACTCCGCTACTGCTTAGGGTGACAGAATCTGCAATCTTCAACCTACTCCACTACTGCTTAGGGTGATAGGACTAATGGCTTAAATCTGCTTCTCAGCTGTATTGGGAAGGTAAGATTCATCATATTCGATCTTCTCAACTACTGTTTAGGGTGACAGAATCTGTAATCTTCAACCGACTCCACTACTGCTTAGGGAGATTGGAGTAATGGCTTAAATCTTCTTCTCCACTATCTTGAGAAGATAAGATTGACCATCTTCGATCTGCTCCACTACTGCTTAGGGTGACAGAATCTTCAATTCTCAACCTACTCCACTACTACTTAGGGTGATAGGACTAATGGCTTAAATTTGCTTCTCCACTGTATTGGGAAGATAAGATTTACCATCTTCGATTTGTATCATTACTGCTTAGGGTGACAGAATCTGCACTCTTCAACCGACTCCACTACTGCTTACGGTGATAGGACTAATGCCTTAAATCTATTTCTCCACTGTATTGGGAAGATAAGATTCGCCATTTTTTATCTGCTGCACAACTGTTTAGGGTGACAGAATCTGTAATCTTCAACCTCCTCCACTACTGCTTAGGGAAATAGGACTAATGGCTTAAATCTCCTTTTCCACTGTATTCGAAAGATAAGATTCACCATCTGCGATATTGCTTAAGGTGACAGAATCTGCAATCTTCAACCTACTCCACTACTGCTTAGGGTGATAGGACTAATGGCTTAAATCTGCTTATCCGCTGTATTAGGAAGATAAGATTCACCATATTCGATATGCTCCACTACTACTTAAGGTGACAGAATCTGCAATATTTGACCTATTCCACTACTGCTTAGGTTGATAGGACTAGTGGCTTAAATCTGCTTCTCCACTGTATTGGGAAGATAAGATTCACCATCTTCGATCTCCTTCACTACTGCTTAGGGTGACAGAATCTGCAATCTTCAACCTTCTCCACTACTGTTTAGGGTGATAGGGCTAATGGCTTAAATCTGCTTCTCCACTGTATTGGGAAGGTAAGATTCATCATATTCTATCCGCTCCACTATTGTTTAGGGTGACAGAATCTGCAATCCTCAACCTACTCCACAACTACTTAGGGAGATTGGACTAATGGCTTAAATCTGCTTCTCCACTATCTTGAGAAGATAAGATTCACCATCTTCGATCCGCTCCACTACTGCTTAGGGTGAAAGAATTTGCAATCTTCAACCTACTCCACTACTACTTAGGGTGATAGGACTAATGGCTTAAATATACTTCTCCACTGTATTGGGAAGGTCAGATTCATCATATTCGATCTGCTTCACTACTGTTTCGGGGGACAGAATTTGTAATCTTCAACTTACTCCAGTACTGCTTGGGGAGATAGGACTGATGGCTTAAATCTGTTTCTCTACTGTATTGAGAAGATAAGATTCACCATCTTCGATCCACTCCACTACTGCTTAGGGTGACAGAATCTACAATCTTAAACCTACTCCACTAGTGCTTAGGGAGATTGGGCTAATGGCTTAAATCTGCTTCTCTACTGTGTTGGGAAGATAAGATTCACCATCTTCGATCTGCTCCACTACCGCTTAGGGTGAAAGAATCTGTAGTCTTCAACCTACTCCACAACTACTTAGGGTGATAGGACTTATGACTTAAATATGCTTCTCCACTGTATTGGGAAGATAAGATTCACCATCTTCGATCTGCTCCACTACTGCTTAGGGTCACAGAATATACAGTTCTCAACCTACTCCACTACTGCTTAGGGTTATTGGACTAATGGCTTAAATCTGCTTCTCCATTGTATTGGGAAGATAAGATTCACCATCTTCGATCTGCATCACTTCTGCTTAGGGTGACAGAATCTGCACTCTTCAAACGACTCCACTACAGCTTAGGGTGATAGGACTAATGCCTTAAATCTGCTTCTCCACTGTATTGGAAAGATAAGATTCACCATTTCTTATCTGCTCCACTACTGTTTAGGGTGACAGAATCTTTAATCTTCAACCGACTCCACTACTCTTAGGGTGACATAATCTGCAATCTTCAACCTACTCCACTACTGCTTAGGGTGATAGGACTAATGGCTTAAATCTGCTTCTCTGCTGTATTGGGAAGGTAAGATTCATAATTTTCGATCTTCTCAACTACTATTTAGGGTGACAGAATCTGTAATCTTCAACCGACTCCACTACTGCTTAGAAAAATTGGACTGATGGCTTAAATCTTCTTCTCCACTATCTTGAGAAGATAAGATTGATCATCTTCGATCTGCTCCACTACTACTTAGGGTGACAGAATCTGCAATTCTCCACCTATTCCACTACTAGTTAGGGTGATAGGACTAATGGCTTAAATCTGCTTCTCCACTGTATTGGGAAGATGAGATTCACCATCTTCGATCTGTATCATTTCTGCTAAGGGTGACAGAATCTGCACTCTTCAACCGACTCCACTACTGCTTTCGGTGATAGGACTATTACCATAAATCTGCTTCTCCACTGTATTGAGAAGATAAGATTCACCATCTTCGATCCACTCCACTACTGCTTAGGGTGACAGAATCTACAATCTTAAACCTACTCCGCTACTGCTTAGGGAGATTGGGCTAATGGCTTAAATCTGCTTCTCTACTGTGTTGGGAAGATAAGATTCACCATCTTCGATCTGCTCCACTACCGCTTAGGGTGACAGAATCTGTAATCTTCAACCTACTCCACAACTGCTTAGGGTGATAGGACTTATGACTTAAATATGCTTCTCCACTGTATTGGGAAGATAAGATTCACCATCTTCGATCTGCTCTACTACTGCTTAGGGTCACAGAATATACAGTTCTTAACCTACTCCACTACTGCTTAGTGTTATTGGACTAATGGCTTAAATCTGCTTCTCCATTGTATTGGGAAGATAAGATTCACCATCTTCGATCTGCATCACTTCTGCTTAGGGTGACAGAATCTGCACTCTTCAAACGACTCCACTACAGCTTAGGGTGATAGGACTAATGCCTTAAATCTGCTTCTCCACTGTATTGGAAAGATAAGATTCACCATTTTTGATCTGCTCCACTACTGTTTAGGGTGACAGAATCTTTAATCTTCAACGTACTCCACTACTCTTAGGGTGACATAATCTGCAATCTTCAACCTACTCCACTACTGCTTAGGGTGATAGGACTAATGGCTTAAATCTGCTTCTCCGCTGTATTGGGAAGGTAAGATTCATCATTTTCGATCTTCTCAACTACTATTTAGGGTGACAGAATCTGTAATCTTCAACCGACTCCACTACTGCTTAGAAAGATTGGACTAATGGCTTAAATCTTCTTCTCCACTATCATGAGAAGATAAGATTGATCATCTTCGATCTGCTCCACTACTACTTAGGGTGACAGAATCTGCAATTCTCCACCTATTCCACTACTAGTTAGGGTGATAGGACTAATGGCTTAAATCTGCTTCTCCACTGTATTGGGAAGATAAGATTCACAATCTTCGATCTGTATCATTTCTGCTAAGGGTGATAGAATCTGCACTCTTCAACCGACTCCACTACTGCTTTCGGTGATAGGACTATTACCATAAATCTGCTTCTCCACTGTATTGGGAAGATAAGATTCACCATTTTTATCTGCTGCACTACTGTTTAGGGTGCTAGAATCTGTAATCTTCAACCTACTCCACTAGTGCTTAGGGAGATAGGACTAATGGCTTAAATTTCCTTCTCCACTGTATTGGGAAGATAAGATTCACCATCTTCGATCCACTCCACTACTGCTTACGGTGACAGGATCTGCAATCTTCAACCTACTCACTACTGCTTGGGGTGATAGGACTAATTGCTTAAATCTACTTCTCCACTGTATTAGGAAGATAAGATTCACCATATTCGACCTGCTCCACTACTACTTAGGGTGACAGGATCTACAATCTTTGACCTACTCCACTACTGCTTAGGGTTATAGGACAATTGGCTTAAATCTGATTCTCCACTGTATTGGGAAGATAAGATTCACCATCTTCGATCTCCTTCACTACTGCTTAGGGTGACAAAATCTGCAATCTTCAACCTACTCCACTATTGCTTAGTGTGATAGGGCTAATGGCTTAAATCTACTTCTCCACTGTATTGGGAAGGCAAGATTCATCATATTGGATCTGCTCCACTACTGTTTAGGGTGATAGAATCTGCAATCCTCAAACTACTCTACAACTGCTTAGGGAGATTAGACTAATAGCTTAAATGTACTTCTCCACTATCTTGAGAAGATAAGATTCACAATCTTCGATCGGCTCCACTACTGCTTAGGGTGAAAGAATTTGCAATCTTCAACCTACTCCACTACCGCTTAGGGTGATAGGACTAATGGCTTAAATCTACTTCTCCACTGTATTGGGAAGGTCAGATTCATCATATTCGATCTGCTTCACTACTGTTTAGGGTCACAGAATCTGTAATCTTTAACCTACTCCAGTACTGCTTAGGGAGATAGGACTAATGGCTTAAATCTGCTTCTCTACTATATTGAAAAGATAAGATTCACCATCTTCGATCCACTCCACTACTGCTTAGGGTGACAGAATCTGCAATCTTCAACCTACTCCACTGCTGCTTAGGGAGATTAGGCTAATGGCTTAAATCTGCTTCTCTACTGTGTTGGGAAGATAAGATTCTCCATCTTCGATCTGCTCCACTACCGCTTAGGGTGACAGAATCTGTAATCTTCAACCGACTCCACTACTGCTTAGAAAGATTGGACTAATGGCTTAAATCTTCTTCTCCACTATCATGAGAAGATAAGATTGATCATCTTCGATCTGCTCCACTACTACTTAGGGTGACAGAATCTGTAATTCTCCACCTATTCCACTACTAGTTAGGGTGATAGGACTAATGGCTTAAATCTGCTTCTCCACTGTATTGGGAAGATAAGATTCACAATCTTCGATCTGTATCATTTCTGCTAAGGGTGATAGAATCTGCTCTCTTCAACCGACTCCACTACTGCTTTCGGTGATAGGACTATTACCATAAATCTGCTTCTCCACTGTATTGGGAAGATAAGATTCACCATTTTTATCTGCTGCACTACTGTTTAGGGTGCTAGAATCTGTAATCTTCAACCTACTCCCCTAGTGCTTAGGGAGATAGGACTAATGGCTTAAATTTCCTTCTCCACTGTATTGGGAAGATAAGATTCACCATCTTCGATCCACTCCACTACTGCTTACGGTGACAGGATCTGCAATCTTCAACCTACTCACTACTGCTTGGGGTGATAGGACTAATTGCTTAAATCTACTTCTCCACTGTATTAGGAAGATAAGATTCACCATATTCGACCTGCTCCACTACTACTTAGGGTGACAGGATCTACAATCTTTGACCTACTCCACTACTGCTTAGGGTTATAGGACAATTGGCTTAAATCTGCTTCTCCACTGTATTGGGAAGATAAGATTCACCATCTTCGATCTCCTTCACTACTGCTTAGGGTGACAAAATCTGCAATCTTCAACCTACTCCACTATTGCTTAGTGTGATAGGGCTAATGGCTTAAATCTACTTCTCCACTGTATTGGGAAGGCAAGATTCATCATATTGGATCTGCTCCACTACTGTTTAGGGTGATAGAATCTGCAATCCTCAACCTACTCCACAACTGCTTAGGGAGATTAGACTAATAGCTTAAATGTACTTCTCCACTATCTTGAGAAGATAAGATTCACAATCTTCGATCGGCTCCACTACTGCTTAGGGTGAAAGAATTTGCAATCTTCAACCTACTCTACTACTGCTTAGGGTGATAGGACTAATGGCTTAAATCTACTTCTCCACTGTATTGGGAAGGTCAGATTCATCATATTCGTTCTGCTTCACTACTGTTTAGGGTCACAGAATCTGTAATCTTTAACCTACTCCAGTACTGCTTAGGGAGATAGGACTAATGGCTTAAATCTGCTTCTCTACTGTATTGAAAAGATAAGATTCACCATCTTCGATCCACTCCACTACTGCTTAGGGTGACAGAATCTGCAATCTTCAACCTACTCCACTGCTGCTTAGGGAGATTAGGCTAATGGCTTAAATCTGCTTCTCTACTGTGTTGGGAAGATAAGATTCTCCATCTTCGATCTGCTCCACTACCGCTTAGGGTGACAGAATCTGTAATCTTCAACCTACTCCACTACTGCTTAGGGTGATAGGACTAATGGCTTAAATCTGCTTCTCCACTATATTGGGAAGATAAGATTCACCATCTTCGATCTGCTCCACTACTACTTAGGGTGACAGAATCTACACTCTTCAACCGACTCCACTACAGCTTAGGGTGATAAGACTAATGCCTTAAATCTGCTTCTCCACTGTGTTGGGAAGATGAGATTCACCATCTTTGATCTGCATCACTTCTGCTTCGGGTGACAGAATCTGCACTCTTCAATCGACTCTACTATTGCTTAGGGTGATAGGACTTATGCCTTAAATCTGCTTCTCCACTGCTACAATACTATTTAGGGTGACAGAATCTGTAATCTTCAACCGGCTCCACTACTGCTTAGGGTGACAGAATCTGGAATCTTCAACCTACTCCACTACTGCTTAGGGTGATAGGACAAATGGCTTAAATCTGCTGCTCCGCTATATTGGGAAGGTAAGATTCATCATATTCGATCTGCTCCACTGCTGTTTAGGGTGAGAGAATCTGTAATCTTCAACCGACTCCACTTCTGCTTAGGGAGATTAGACTAATGGCTTAAATCTTCGTCTTCACTATCTTGAGAAGATAAGATTCACCATCTTCGATCTGCTCCATTACTGCTTAGGGTGACAGAATCTTCAATTCTCCACCTATTCCACTACTGCTTAGGGTGATAGGACTAATGGCTTAAATCTGCTTCTCCGCTGTATTGGGAAGGTAAGATTCATCATTTTCGATCTTCTCAACTACTATTTAGGGTGACAGAATCTGTAATCTTCAACCGACTCCACTACTGCTTAGAAAGATTGGACTAATGGCTTAAATCTTCTTCTCCACTATCATGAGAAGATAAGATTGATCATCTTCGATCTGCTCCACTACTACTTAGGGTGACAGAATCTGCAATTCTCTACCTATTCCACTACTAGTTAGGGTGATAGGACTAATGGCTTAAATCTGCTTCTCAACTGTATTGGGAAGATAAGATTCACAATCTTCGATCTGTATCATTTCTGCTAAGGGTGACAGAATCTGCACTCTTCAACCGACTCCACTACTGCTTACGGTGATAGGACTATTGCCTTAAATCTGCTTCTCCACTGTATTGGGAAGATAAGATTCGCCATTTTTGATCTGATCCACTACTGTGTAGGGTGACAGAATCTGTAATCTTCAACCTACTCCGCTACTGCTTAGGGTGACAGAATCTGCAATCTTCAACCTACTCCACTACTGCTTAGGGTGATAGGACTAATGGCTTAAATCTGCTTCTCAGCTGTATTGGGAAGGTAAGATTCATCATATTCGATCTTCTCAACTACTGTTTAGGGTGACAGAATCTGTAATCTTCAACCGACTCTACTACTGCTTAGGGAGATTGGACTAATGGCTTAAATCTTCTTCTCCACTATCTTGAGAAGATAAGATTGACCATCTTCGATCTGCTCCACTACTGCTTAGGGTGACAGAATCTTCAATTCTCAACCTACTCCACTACTACTTAGGGTGATAGGACTAATGGCTTAAATTTGCTTCTCCACTGTATTGGGAAGATAAGATTCACCATCTTCGATTTGTATCATTACTGCTTAGGGTGACAGAATCTGCACTCTTCAACCGACTCCACTACTGCTTACGGTGATAGGACTAATGCCATAAATCTCTTTCTCCACTGTATTGGGAAGATAAGATTCGCCATTTTTATCTGTTGCACAACTGTTTAGGGTGACAGAATCTGTAATCTTCAACCTCCTCCATTACTGCTTAGGGAAATAGGACTAATGGCTTAAATCTCCTTTTCCACTGTATTCGAAAGATAAGATTCACCATCTGCGATATTGCTTAAGGTGACAGAATCTGCAATCTTCAACCTACTCCACTACTGCTTAGGGTGATAGGACTAATGGCTTAAATCTGCTTATCCACTGTATTAGCAAGATAAGATTCACCATATTCGATATGCTCCACTACTACTTAGGGTGACAGAATCTGCAATATTTGACCTATTCCACTACTGCTTAGGTTGATAGGACTAGTGGCTTAAATCTGCTTCTCCACTGTATTGGGAAGATAAGATTCACCATCTTCGATCTTCTTCACTACTGCTTAGGGTGACAGAATCTGCAATCTTCAACCTTCTCCACTACTGTTTAGGGTGATAGGGCTAATGGCTTAAATCTGCTTCTCCACTGTATTGGGAAGGTTAGATTCATCATATTCTATCCGCTCCACTATTGTTTAGGGTGACAGAATCTGCAATCCTCAACCTACTCCACAACTACTTAGGGAGATTGGACTAATGGCTTAAATCTACTTCTCCACTATCTTGAGAAGATAAGATTCACCATCTTCGATCCGCTCCACTACTGCTTAGGGTGAAAGAATTTGCAATCTTCAACCTACTCCACTACTACTTAGGGTGATAGGACTAATGGCTTAAATCTACTTCTCCACTGTATTGGGAAGGTCAGATTCATCATATTCGATCTGCTTCACTACTGTTTCGGGTGACAAAATTTGTAATCTTCAACTTACTCCAGTACTGCTTGGGGAGATAGGACTGATGGCTTAAATCTGTTTCTCTACTGTATTGAGAAGATAAGATTCACCATCTTCGATCCACTCCACTACTGCTTAGGGTGACAGAATCTACAATCTTAAACCTACTCCACTAGTGCTTAGGGAGATTGGGCTAATGGCTTAAATCTGCTTCTCTACTGTGTTGGGAAGATAAGATTCACCATCTTCGATCTGCTCCACTACCGCTTAGGGTGACAGAATCTGTAATCTTCAACCTACTCCACAACTGCTTAGGGTGATAGGACTTATGACTTAAATATGCTTCTCCACTGTATTGGGAAGATAAGATTCACCATCTTCGATCTGCTCCACTACTGCTTAGGGTCACAGAATATACAGTTCTCAACCTACTCCACTACTGCTTAGGGTTATTGGACTAATGGCTTAAATCTGCTTCTCCATTGTATTGGGAAGATAAGATTCACCATCTTCGATCTGCATCACTTCTGCTTAGGGTGACAGAATCTGCACTCTTCAAACGACTCCACTACAGCTTTGGGTGATAGGACAAATGCCTTAAATCTGCTTCTCCACTGTATTGGAATGATAAGATTCACCATTTTTGATCAGCTCCACTACTATTTAGGGTGACAGAATCTTTAATCTTCAACCTACTCCACTACTCTTAGGGTGACATAATCTGCAATCTTCAACCTACTCCACTACTGCTTAGGGTGATAGGACTAATGGCTTAAATCTGCTTCTCCGCTGTATTGGGAAGGTAAGATTCATCATTTTCGATCTTCTCAACTACTATTTAGGGTGACAGAATCTGTAATCTTCAACCGACTCCACTACTGCTTAGAAAAATTGGACTAATGGCTTAAATCTTCTTCTCCACTATCTTGAGAAGATAAGATTGATCATCTTCGATCTGCTCCACTACTACTTAGGGTGACAGAATCTGCAATTCTCCACCTATTCCACTACTAGTTAGGGTGATAGGACTAATGGCTTAAATCTGCTTCTCCACTGTATTGGGAAGATGAGATTCACCATCTTCGATCTGTATCATTTCTGCTAAGGGTGACAGAATCTGCACTCTTCAACCGACTCCACTACTGCTTTCGGTGATAGGACTATTACCATAAATCTGCTTCTCCACTGTATTGAGAAGATAAGATTCACCATCTTCGATCCACTCCACTACTGCTTAGGGTGACAGAATCTACAATCTTAAACCTACTCCACTACTGCTTAGGGAGATTGGGCTAATGGCTTAAATCTGCTTCTCTACTGTGTTGGGAAGATAAGATTCACCATCTTCGATCTGCTCCACTACCGCTTAGGGTGACAGAATCTGTAATCTTCAACCTACTCCACAACTGCTTAGGGTGATAGGACTTATGACTTAAATATGCTTCTCCACTGTATTGGGAAGATAAGATTCACCATCTTCGATCTGCTCCACTACTGCTTAGGGTCACAGAATATACAGTTCTCAACCTACTCCACTACTGCTTAGGGTTATTGGACTAATGGCTTAAATCTGCTTCTCCATTGTATTGGGAAGATAAGATTCACCATCTTCGATCTGCATCACTTCTGCTTAGGGTGACAGAATCTGCACTCTTCAAACGACTCCACTACAGCTTAGGGTGATAGGACTAATGCCTTAAATCTGCTTCTCCACTGTATTGGAAAGATAAGATTCACCATTTTTGATCTGCTCCACTACTGTTTAGGGTGACAGAATCTTTAATCTTTAACCTACTCCACTACTCTTAGGGTGACATAATCTGCAATCTTCAACCTACTCCACTACTGCTTAGGGTGATAGGACTAATGGCTTAAATCTGCTTCTCCGCTGTATTGGGAAGGTAAGATTCATCATTTTCGATCTTCTCAACTACTATTTAGGGTGACAGAATCTGTAATCTTCAACCGACTCCACTACTGCTTAGAAAAATTGGACTAATGGCTTAAATCTTCTTCTCCACTATCTTGAGAAGATAAGATTGATCATCTTCGATCTGCTCCACTACTACTTAGGGTGACAGAATCTGCAATTCTCCACCTATTCCACTACTAGTTAGGGTGATAGGACTAATGGCTTAAATCTGCTTCTCCACTGTATTGGGAAGATGAGATTCACCATCTTCGATCTGTATCATTTCTGCTAAGGGTGACAGAATCTGCACTCTTCAACCGACTCCACTACTGCTTTCGGTGATAGGACTATTACCATAAATCTGCTTCTCCACTGTATTGAGAAGATAAGATTCACCATCTTCGATCCACTCCACTACTGCTTAGGGTGACAGAATCTACAATCTTAAACCTACTCCACTACTGCTTAGGGAGATTGGGCTAATGGCTTAAATCTGCTTCTCTACTGTGTTGGGAAGATAAGATTCACCATCTTCGATTTGCTCCACTACCGCTTAGGGTGACAGAATCTGTAATCTTCAACCTACTCCACAACTGCTTAGGGTGATAGGACTTATGACTTAAATATGCTTCTCCACTGTATTGGGAAGATAAGATTCACCATCTTCGATCTGCTCCACTACTGCTTAGGGTCACAGAATATACAGTTCTCAACCTACTCCACTACTGCTTAGGGTTATTGGACTAATGGCTTAAATCTGCTTCTCCATTGTATTGGGAAGATAAGATTCACCATCTTCGATCCACTCCACTACTGCTTAGGGTGACAGAATCTACAATCTTAAACCTACTCCACTACTGCTTAGGGAGATTGGGCTAATGGCTTAAATCTGCTTCTCTACTGTGTTGGGAAGATAAGATTCACCATCTTCGATCTGCTCCACTACCGCTTAGGGTGACAGAATCTGTAATCTTCAACCTACTCCACAACTGCTTAGGGTGATAGGACTTATGACTTAAATATGCTTCTCCACTGTATTGGGAAGATAAGATTCACCATCTTCGATCTGCTCCACTACTGCTTAGGGTCACAGAGTATACAGTTCTCAACCTACTCCACTACTGCTTAGGGTTATTGGACTAATGGCTTAAATCTGCTTCTCCATTGTATTGGGAAGATAAGATTCACCATCTTCGATCTGCATCACTTCTGCTTAGGGTGACAGAATCTGCACTCTTCAAACGACTCCACTACAGCTTAGGGTGATAGGACTAATGCCTTAAATCTGCTTCTCCACTGTATTGGAAAGATAAGATTCACCATTTTTGATCTGCTCCACTACTGTTTAGGGTGACAGAATCTTTAATCTTCAACCTATTCCACTACTCTTAGGGTGACATAATCTGCAATCTTCAACCTACTCCACTACTGCTTAGGGTGATAGGACTAATGGCTTAAATCTGCTTCTCCGCTGTATTGGGAAGGTAAGATTCATCATTTTCGATCTTCTCAACTACTATTTAGGGTGACAGAATCTGTAATCTTCAACCGACTCCACTACTGCTTAGAAAAATTGGACTAATGGCTTAAATCTTCTTCTCCACTATCTTGAGAAGATAAGATTGATCATCTTCGATCTGCTCCACTACTACTTAGGGTGACAGAATCTGCAATTCTCCACCTATTCCACTACTAGTTAGGGTGATAGGACTAATGGCTTAAATCTGCTTCTCCACTGTATTGGGAAGATGAGATTCACCATCTTCGATCTGTATCATTTCTGCTAAGGGTGACAGAATCTGCACTCTTCAACCGACTCCACTACTGCTTTCGGTGATAGGACTATTACCATAAATCTGCTTCTCCACTGTATTGAGAAGATAAGATTCACCATCTTCGATCCACTCCACTACTGCTTAGGGTGACAGAATCTACAATCTTAAACCTACTCCACTACTGCTTAGGGAGATTGGGCTAATGGCTTAAATCTGCTTCTCTACTGTGTTGGGAAGATAAGATTCACCATCTTCGATCTGCTCCACTACCGCTTAGGGTGACAGAATCTGTAATCTTCAACCTACTCCACAACTGCTTAGGGTGATAGGACTTATGACTTAAATATGCTTCTCCACTGTATTGGGAAGATAAGATTCACCATCTTCGATCTGCTCCACTACTGCTTAGGGTCACAGAGTATACAGTTCTCAACCTACTCCACTACTGCTTAGGGTTATTGGACTAATGGCTTAAATCTGCTTCTCCATTGTATTGGGAAGATAAGATTCACCATCTTCGATCTGCATCACTTCTGCTTAGGGTGACAGAATCTGCACTCTTCAAACGACTCCACTACAGCTTAGGGTGATAGGACTAATGCCTTAAATCTGCTTCTCCACTGTATTGGAAAGATAAGATTCACCATTTTTGATCTGCTCCACTACTGTTTAGGGTGACAGAATCTTTAATCTTCAACCTACTCCACTACTCTTAGGGTGACATAATCTGCAATCTTCAACCTACTCCACTACTGCTTAGGGTGATAGGACTAATGGCTTAAATCTACTTCTCCGCTGTATTGGGAAGGTAAGATTCATCATTTTCGATCTTCTCAACTACTATTTAGGGTGACAGAATCTGTAATCTTCAACCGACTCCACTACTGCTTAGAAAAATTGGACTAATGGCTTAAATCTTCTTCTCCACTATCTTGAGAAGATAAGATTGATCATCTTTGATCTGCTCCACTACTACTTAGGGTGACAGAATCTGCAATTCTCCACCTATTCCACTACTAGTTAGGGTGATAGGACTAATGGCTTAAATCTGCTTCTCCACTGTATTGGGAAGATGAGATTCACCATCTTCGATCTGTATCATTTCTGCTAAGGGTGACAGAATCTGCACTCTTCAACCGACTCCACTACTGCTTTCGGTGATAGGACTATTACCATAAATCTGCTTCTCCACTGTATTGAGAAGATAAGATTCACCATCTTCGATCCACTCCACTACTGCTTAGGGTGACAGAATCTACAATCTTAAACCTACTCCACTACTGCTTAGGGAGATTGGGCTAATGGCTTAAATCTGCTTCTCTACTGTGTTGGGAAGATAAGATTCACCATCTTCGATCTGCTCCACTACCGCTTAGGGTGACAGAATCTGTAATCTTCAACCTACTCCACAACTGCTTAGGGTGATAGGACTTATGACTTAAATATGCTTCTCCACTGTATTGGGAAGATAAGATTCACCATCTTCGATCTGCTCCACTACTGCTTAGGGTCACAGAATATACAGTTCTCAACCTACTCCACTACTGCTTAGTGTTATTGGACTAATGGCTTAAATCTGCTTCTCCATTGTATTGGGAAGATAAGATTCACCATCTTCGATCTGCATCACTTCTGCTTAGGGTGACAGAATCTGCACTCTTCAAACGACTCCACTACAGCTTAGGGTGATAGGACTAATGCCTTAAATCTGCTTCTCCACTGTATTGGAAAGATAAGATTCACCATTTTTTATCTGCTCCACTACTGTTTAGGGTGACAGAATCTTTAATCTTTAACCTACTCCACTACTCTTAGGGTGACATAATCTGCAATCTTCAACCTACTCCACTACTGCTTAGGGTGATAGGACTAATGGCTTAAATCTGCTTCTCCGCTGTATTGGGAAGGTAAGATTCATCATTTTCGATCTTCTCAACTACTATTTAGGGTGACAGAATCTGTAATCTTCAACCGACTCCACTACTGCTTAGAAAGATTAGACTAATGGCTTAAATCTTCTTCTCCACTATCATGAGAAGATAAGATTGATCATCTTCGATCTGCTCCACTACTACTTAGGGTGACAGAATCTGCAATTCTCCACCTATTCCACTACTAGTTAGGGTGATAGGACTAATGGCTTAAATCTGCTTCTCCACTGTATTGGGAAGATAAGATTCACAATCTTCGATCTGTATCATTTCTGCTAAGGGTGACAGAATCTGCACTCTTCAACCGACTCCACTACTGCTTTCGGTGATAGGACTATTACCATAAATCTGCTTCTCTACTGTATTGGGAAGATAAGATTCACCATTTTTATCTGCTGCACTACTGTTTAGGGTGCTAGAATCTGTAATCTTCAACCTACTCCACTAGTGCTTAGGGAGATAGGACTAATGGCTTAAATCTCCTTCTCCACTGTATTGGGAAGATAAGATTCACCATCTTCGATCCACTCCACTACTGCTTACGGTGACAGGATCTGCAATCTTCAACCTACTCACTACTGCTTGGGGTGATAGGACTAATTGCTTAAATTTACTTCTCCACTGTATTAGGAAGATAAGATTCACCATATTCGACCTGCTCCACTACTACTTAGGGTGACAGGATCTACAATCTTTGACCTACTCCACTACTACTTAGGGTTATAGGACAATTGGCTTAAATCTACTTCTCCACTGTATTGGGAAGATAAGATTCACCATCTTCGATCTCCTTCACTACTGCTTAGGGTGACAAAATCTGCAATCTTCAACCTACTCCACTACTGCTTAGTGTGATAGGGCTAATGGCTTAAATCTACTTCTCCACTGTATTGGGAAGGCAAGATTCATCATATTGGATCTGCTCCACTACTGTTTAGGGTGATAGAATCTGCAATCCTCAACCTACTCCACAACTGCTTAGGGAGATTGGACTAATAGCTTAAATGTACTTCTCCACTATCTTGAGAAGATAAGATTCACAATCTTCGATCGGCTCCACTACTGCTTAGGGTGAAAGAATTTGCAATCATCAACCTACTCCACTACTGCTTAGGGTGATAGGACTAATGGCTTAAATCTACTTCTCCACTGTATTGGGAAGGTCAGATTCATCATATTCGATCTGCTTCACTACTGTTTAGGGTCACAGAATCTGTAATCTTTAACCTACTCCAGTACTGCTTAGGGAGATAGGACTAATGGCTTAAATCTGCTTCTCCACTGTATTGAGAAGATAAGATTCACCATCTTCGATCCACTCCACTACTGCTTAGGGTGACAGAATCTGCAATCTTCAACCTACTCCACTGCTGCTTAGGGAGATTAGGCTAATGGCTTAAATTTGCTTCTCTACTGTGTTGGGAAGATAAGATTCTCCATCTTCGATCTGCTCCACTACCGCTTAGGGTGACAGAATCTGTAATCTTCAACCTACTCCACTACTGCTTAGGGTGATAGGACTAATGGCTTAAATCTGCTTCTCCACTATATTGGGAAGATAAGATTCACCATCTTCGATCTGCTCCATTACTGCTTAGGGTGACAGAATCTTCAATTCTCCACCTATTCTACTACTACTTAGGGTGATAGGACTAATGGCTTAAATATGCTTTTCAACTGTATTGGGAAGATAAGATTCACCATCTTCGATCTGTATCATTTCTGCTTAGGGTGACAGAATCTGCACTCTTCAACCGACTCCACTACTGCTTACGGTGATAGGACTATTGCCTTAAATCTGCTTCTCTACTGTATTGGGAAGATAAGATTCACCATCTTCGATCTGTTCCATTACTGCTTAGGGTGATAGAATCTTCAATTCTCAACCTACTCCACTACTACTTAGGGTGATAGGACTAATGGCTTAAATTTGCTTCTCCACTGTATTGGGAAGATAAGATTCACCATCTTCGATCTGTATCATTTCTGCTTAGGGTGACAGAATCTGCACTCTTCAACCGACTCCACTACTGCTTACGGTGATAGGACTAATGCCTTAAATCTATTTCTCCACTATATTGGGAAGATAAGATTCACCATTTTTTATCTGCTGCACAACTGTTTAGGGTGACAGAATCTGTAATCTTCAACCTCTTCCACTACTGCTTAGGGAGATAGGACTAATGGCTTAAATCTCCTTTTCCACTGTATTGGGAAGATAAGATTCACCATCTTCGATATTGTTTAAGGTGACAGAATCTGCAATCTTCAACCTACTCCACTACTGCTTAGAGTGATAGGACTAATGGCTTAAATCTGCTTGTCCACAGTATTAGGAAGATAAGATTCACCAAATTCTCTATGCTCCACTACTACTTAGGGTGACAGTATCTGCAATATTTGACCTACTTAGGGTGGCAGAATCTGCAATATTTGACCTACTCCACTACTACTTAGGGTGACAGAATCTGCAATATTTGACCTACTCCACTACTCCATCTTCGATCTGTATCATTTCTGCTTAGGGTGACAGAATCTGCACTCTTCAACCGACTCCACTACTGCTTACGGTGATAGGACTATTGCCTTAAATCTGCTTCTCCACTGTATTGGGAAGATAAGATTCTCCATCTTCGATCTGCTCCATTACTGCTTAGGGTGACAGAATCTGCACTCTTCAACCGACTCCACTACTGCTTAGGGTGATAGGACTAATGCCTTAAATCTGCTTCTCCACTTTATTGGGAAGATGAGATTCACCATCTTCGTTCTGCATCACTTCTGCTTAGGGTGACAGAATCTGTACTCCTCAACCGACTCCAGTACTGCTTAGGGTGATAGGACTAATGCCTTAAATCTGCTTCTCCATTGTGTTGGGAAGATAAGATTCACCATTTTTGATCTGCTCCAATACTGTTTAGGGTGATAGACTCTGTAATCTTCAACCTACTCCACTACTGCTTAGGGCGATAGAATCTGCAATCTTCAACCTACTCAACCAATGCTTACGGTGATAGGACTAGTGGCTTAAATCTGCTGCTCCGTTGTATTGGGAAGGTAAGATTCATCATATTCGATCTGCTCCACTACAGTCTAGGGTGAAAGAATCTGTAATCTTCAACCGACTCCACTAGTGCTTGGGGAGATTGGACTAATGGCTTAAATTTTTTTCTCCACTATCCTGAGAATATAAGATTCACCATTTTCGATCCGCGCCACTACTGCTTAGGGTGACAGAATCTGCAATCTTCAACCTACTCCACTACTGCTTAGGGCGATAGGATTAATGGCTTAAATCTACTTCTCTACTGTATTGGGAAGATAAGATTCAACATATTCGATCTGCTCTACTACTGTTTAGGGTGACAAAATCTACAATCTTTAACCTACTCCATTACTACTTAGGGAGATAGGACTAATGGCTTACATCTGCTTATCCACTGTCTTAGGAAGATAAGATTCGCCATATTCGATATGCTCCACTACTACTTAGGGAGACAGAATCTACAATCTTTGACCTACTCCACTACTGCTAAGGTTGATAGGACTAATGGCTTAAATCTGCTTCTCCACTGTATTAGGAAGATAAGATTTACCATCTTCGATCTCCTTCACTACTGCTTAGGGTGACAAAATCTGCAATCTTCAACCTACTCCACTACTGCTTAGAGTGATAGGGCTAATGGCTTAAATCTGCTTCTCCACTGTCTTGGGGATGTAAGATTCATCATATTCTATCTGCTCCACTACTGTTTAGGGTGAAAGAATCTGGAATCCTCAACCTACTCCACAACTGCTTAGGGAGATTGGACTAGTGGCTTAAATCTGCTTCTCCACTATCGTGAGAAGATAAGATTCACAATCTTCGAACCGCTCCACTACTGCTTAGGGTGAAAGAATTTGCAATCTTCAACCTACTCCACTACTGCTTAGGGTGATAGGACTAATGGCTTAAATCTACTTCTCCACTGTATTGGGAAGGTCAGATTCATCATATTCGATCTGCTTCACTACTGTTTAAGGTCACAGAATCTGTAATCTTCAACCTACTCCAGTACTGCTTAGGGATATAGGACAAATGGCTTAAATCTGCTTCTCCACTGTATTAAAAAGTTAAGATTCACCATCTTCGATCCACTCTACTACTGCTTAGGGTGACAGAACCTGCAATCTTCAACCTACTCCACTACTGCTTAGGGAGATTGGACTAATGGCTTAAATCTGCTTCTCTACTGTGTTGGGAAGATAAGATTCACCATCTTCGATCAGCTCCACTATCGCTTAGGGTGACAGAATCTGTAATCTTCAACCTACTACACTACTGCTTAGGGTGATAGGACTAATGGCTTAAATCTGCTTCTCCACTGTATTAGCAAGATAAGATTCACCATCTTCGATCTGCATCACTTCTGCTTCGGGTGACCGAATCGAAAATCTTCAACCTACTCCACTACTGCTTAGGGTGATAGGACTAATGGCTTAAATCTGCTTCTCCACTGTATTAGGAAGATAAGATTCACCATCTTCGATCTGCATCACTTCTGCTTCGGGTGACCGAATCGAAAATCTTCAACCTACTCCACTACTGCTTAGGGTGATAGGACTAATGGCTTAAAACTGCTTCTCCACTGTATTGGGAAGATAAGATTCATCATATTCGATCTGCTCCCCTACTGTTTGTGGTGACAAAGTCTGCAATCTTTAACCTACTCCACTATTGCTTAGGGAGATAGGGCCAATGGCTTAAATCAACTTTTCCATTGTATTGGGAAAATAAGATTCACCATCTTCGATCTGCTCCACTACTGCTTAGGGTCACAGAATATACAGTTCTCAGCCTACTCCACTACAGCTTAGGGTTATTGGACTAATGGCTTAAATCTCCTTCTCCACTGTATTGGGAAGATAAGATTCCCCATCTTCGATCTACTCCACTACTTCTTAGGGTGACAGAATCTGCAATCTTCAACCTACTCCACTATTGCTTAGGGAGATAGGACTAATGGCTTAAATCTACTTTTCCACTGTATTGGGAATATAAGATTCACCATCTTCGATGTACTTCACTACTGCTTAGGGTGACAGAATCTGCAATCTTCAACCTACTTCACTACTGCTCAGGGAGATTGGACTAACGGCTTAAATCTGCTTCTCCACTATCTTGAGAAGATAAGAATCACCATCTTCGATCGCTCCACGACTGCTTAGGGTGACAGAATCTGCAATCTTCAACCTACTTCACTACTGCTTAAGGTGATAGGACTAATGGCTTAAATATGCTTCTCCACTATATTGGAAAGATAAGATTCATCATATTCGATCTGCTCCACTACTGTTTGTGGTGACAAAATCTGCAATCTTTAACCTACTCCACTATTGCTTAGGGAGATAGGACCAATGGCTTAAATCAACTTTTCCATTGTATTGGGAAGATAAGATTCACCATCTTCGATCTACTCCACTACTGCTTAGGGTGACAGAATCTGCAATCTTCAACCTACTCCACTACTGCTCAGGGAGATTGGACTAATGGCTTAAATCTGCTTCTCTACTGTGTTGGGAAGATAAGATTCACCATCTTCGATCAGCTCCACTATCGCTTAGGGTGACAGAATCTGTAATCTTCAACCTACTACACTACTGCTTAGGGTGATAGGACTAATGGCTTAAATCTGCGTCTCCACTGTATTAGGAAGATAAGATTCACCATCTTCGATCTCAATCACTACTGCTTAGGGTGACCGAATCGAAAATCTTCAACCTACTCCACTACTGCTTAGGGTGATAGGACTAATGGCTTAAATCTGCTTCTCCACTGTATTGGGAAGATAAGATTCATCATATTCGATCTGCTCCACTACTGTTTGTGGTGACAAAATCTGCAATCTTTAACCTACTCCACTATTGCTTAGGGAGATAGGACCAATGGCTTAAATCAACTTTTCCATTGTATTGGGAAGATAAGATTCACCATCTTCCATCTACTCCACTACTGCTTAGGGTGACAGAATCTGCAATCTTCAACCTACTCCACTACTGCTCAGGGAGATTGGACTAATGGCTTAAATCTGCTTCTCTACTGTGTTGGGAAGATAAGATTCACCATCTTCGATCAGCTCCACTATCGCTTAGGGTGACAGAATCTGTAATCTTCAACCTACTACACTACTGCTTAGGGTGATAGGACTAATGGCTTAAATCTGCTTCTCCACTGTATTAGAAAGATAAGATTCACCATCTTCGATCTGCATCACTTCTGCTTCGGGTGCAGAATCTGCACTCTTCAACCGACTCAACTACTGCTTACGGTGATAGGGCTAATGCCTTAAATCTGCTTCTCCACTATATTGGGAAGATAAGATTCGCCATTTTTTATCTGATCCACTACTGTGTAAGGTGACAGAATCTGTAATCTTCAACCTACTCCACTACTGCTTAAGGTGACAGAATCTGCAGTCTTCAACCTACTCCACTACTGCTTAGGGTGATAGGACTAATGGCTTAAATTTGCTTCTCCGCTGTATTGGGAAGGTAAGATTCATCATATTCGATCTTCTCAACTACTGTTTAGGGTGACAGAATCTGTAATCTTCAACCAACTCCACTACTTCTTAGGGAGATTGGACTAATGGCTTAAATCTTCTTCTCCACTATCTTGAGAAGATAAGATTGACCATCTTCGATCTGCTCCACTACTCCTTAGGGTGACAGCATCTTCAATTCTGAACCTACTCCACTACTACTTAGGGTGATAGGACTAATGGCTTAAATTTGCTTCTCCACGGTATTGGGAAGATAAGATTCACCATCTTCGATCTGTATCATTTCTGCTTAGGGTGACAGAATCTTCACTCTTCAAACTACAGCTTACGGTGATAGGACTAATGCCTTAAATCTATTTCTCTACTGTATTGGGAAGATAAGATTCACCATTTTTTATCTGCTCCACAACTGTTTAGGGTGACAGAATCTGTAATCTTCAACCTACTCCACTACTGCTTAGGGAGATAGGACTAATGGCTTAAATCTCCTTTTCCACTGTATTGGGAAGATAAGATTCACCATCTTCGATATTGCTTAAGGTGGCAGAATCTGCAATCTTCAACCTACTCCACTACTGCTTAGGGTGATAGGACTAATGGCTTAAATATGCTTATCCACTGTATTAGGAAGATAAGATTCACCATATTCGATATGCTCCACTACTACTTAGTGTGACAGAATCTGCAATCTTTGACCGACTCCACTACTGCTTATGGTGATAGGACTAATGGCTTAAATCTGCTTCTCCACTGTATTGGGAAGATAAGATGCACCACCTTCTATCTCCTTCTCTACTGCTTAGGGTGACAAAATCTGCAATCTTCAACCTACTCCACTACTACTTAGGGTGATAGGGCTAATGGCCTAAATCTGCTTCTCCACTGTATTGGGAAGGTAAGATTCATCATATTCGATCTTCTCCACTACTATTTAGGGTGACAGAATCTGCAATCCTCAACCTATTCCACAACTACTTAAGGAGATTGGACTAATGTCTTAAATCTGCTTCTCTACTATCTTGAGAAGGGAAGATTCACAATCTTCGATCCGCTCCACTACTGCTTAGGGTGAAAGAATTTGCAATCTTCAACCTACTCCACTACAGCTTAGGGTGATAGGACTAATGGCTTAAATCTACTTCTCCACTGTATTGGGAAGGTCGAATTCATCATATTCGATCTGCTTCACTACTGTTTAGGGTGACAAAATCTGTAATTTTCAACCTACTCCAGTACTGCTTAGGGAGATAGGACTAATGGCTTAAATCTGCTTCTCCACTATATTGAAAAGATAAGATTCACCATCTTCGATCCACTCCACTAATGCTTAGGGTGACAGAATCTGCAATCTTCAACCTACTCGACTACTGCTTAGGGAGATTTGGCTAATGGCTTAAATCTGCTTCTCTACTGTGTGGGGAAGATAACATTCAACATCATCGATCTGCTTCACTACCGCTTAGGGTGACAGAATATGTAATCTTCAACCTACTCCACTACTACTTAGGGTGATAAGACTAATGGCTTAAATCTGCTTCTCCACTGTATTGGGTAGATAAGATTCGCCATATTCGATCTTCTTCACTACTGTTTAGGGTGACAGAATCTGTAATCTTCAACCTACTCCAGTACTGCTTAGGGAGAAAAGACTAATGGCTTGAATCTACTTCTCCACTGTATTGAAAAGATAAGATTCACCATCTTCGATCCACTCCACTACTGCTTAGGGTGACAGAATCTGCAATCTTCAACCTACTCCACTACTGCTTAGGGAGATTGGGCTAATGGCTTAAATCTACTTCTCTACTGTGTTGGGAAGATAGGATTCACCATCTTCGATCTGCTCCACTACCGCTTAGGGTGACAAAAATATGTAATCTTCAACCTACTCCACTACTGCTTAGGGTGATAGGACTAATGGCTTAAATATGCTTCTCCACTGTATTGGGAAGATAAGATTCACCATCTTCGATCTGCTCCACTACTGCTTAGGGTGACAGAATTTGCACTCTTCAACCGACTCCACTACTACTTACGGTGATAGGACTAATGCCTTAAATCTGCTTCTCCACTGTGTTGGGAAGATGAGATTCACCATCTTCGATCTGTATCACTTCTGCTTAGGGTGACAGAATCTTCACTCTTCAACCGACTCCTCTACTACTTAGGGTGATAGGACTAATGCCTTAAATCTGCTTCTCCACTGTATTGGGAAGATAAGATTCACCATTTATTATCTGCTCCACTACTGTTTAGGCTGACAGAATCTGTAATCTTCAACCTACTCCACTACTGCTTAGGGTGACAAAATCTGCAATCTTTAACCTACTCCACTACTGCTTAGGGTGATAGGACTAATGGCTTAAATCTGCTGCTCCGCTGTATTGGGAAGGTAAGATTCATCATATTCGATCTGCTCCACTACTGTCTAGGGTGACAGAATCTGTAATCTTCATCCGACTCGACTACTGCTTAGGCAGATTGGACTAATGGCTTAAATCTTCTTCTCCGCTATCTTGAGAAGATAAGATTGACCAACTTCGATCTGCTCCACTACTACTTAGGGTGACAGAATCTGTAATTCTCCACCTATTCCACTACTAGTTAGGGTGATAGGACTAATGGCTTAAATCTGCACTCTTCAACCGACTCCACTACTGCTTACGGTGATAGGACTATTGCCTTAAATCTGCTTCTCCA
This sequence comes from Gossypium ekmanianum, assembly GCA_025583645.1. Classification (NCBI taxonomy): domain Eukaryota; kingdom Viridiplantae; phylum Streptophyta; class Magnoliopsida; order Malvales; family Malvaceae; genus Gossypium; species Gossypium ekmanianum. Next base: position 31,283,286 of record CM046644.1, read on the forward strand.
CTGTATTGGGAAGATAAGATTCACCATTTTTGATCTGCTGCACTATTGTTTAGGGTGCTAGAATCTGTAATCTTCAACCTACTCCACTACTGCTTAGGGAGATAGGACTAATGGCTTAAATCTCCTTCTCCATTGTATTGGGAAGATAAGATTCAACATCTTCGATCCACTCCACTACTGCTTGTGGTGACAGAATCTGCAATCTTCAACCTACTCCACTACTGCTTGGGGTTATAGGACTAATTGCATAAATCTGCTTCTCCACTGTATTAGGAAGATAAGATTCGCCATATTTGATCTGCTCCACTACTACTTAGGGTGACAGGTTCTGCAATCTTTGACCTTCTCCACTACTGCTTAGGGTGATAGGACTAATGACTTAAATCTGCTTCTCCACTGTATTAGGAAGATAAGATTCACCATCTTCGATCTTCTTCACTACTGCTTAGGGTGACAGAATCTGCAATCTTCAACCTACTCCACTACTGCTTAGTGTGATAGGGCTACTGGCTTAAATCTGCTTCTCCACTGTATTGGGAAGGTAAGATTCATCATATTCGATCTGCTCCAATACTGTTTAGGGTGACAGAATCTGCAATCCTCAACCTACTCCACAACTGCTTCGGGAGATTGGACTAATGGCTTAAATTTGCTTCTCCACTATCTTGAGAAGATAAGATTCACAATCTTCGATCCGCTCCACTACTGCTTAGGGTGAAAGAATTTGCAATCTTCAACCTTCTCCACTACTGCTTAGGGTGATAGGACTAATGGCTTAAATCTACTTCTCCACTGTATTGGAAAGGTCAGATTAATCATATTCAATCCGCTTCACTACTGTTTAGGATGACAGAATCTGTAATCTTCAACCTACTCTAGTACTTCTTAGAGAGATAGGACTAATGGCTTAAATCTACTTCTCCACTTTATTGAAAAGATAAGATTCACCATCTTCGATCCACTCCACTACTGCTTAGGGTGACAGAAACTGCAATCTTCAACCTACTCCACTATTGCTTAGGGAGATTGGGCTAATGGCTTAAATCTGCTTCTCTACTGTCTTGGGAAGATAAGATTCACCATCTTCGATCTGCTCCACTTCCACTTAGGGTGACAGAATCTGTAATCTTCAACCTACTCCACTACTGCTTAGGGTGATAGGACTAATGGCTTAAATCTCCTTCTCCATTGTATTGGGAAGATAAGATTCAACATCTTCGATCCACTCCACTACTGCTTGTGGTGACAGAATCTGCAATCTTCAACCTACTCCACTACTGCTTGGGGTTATAGGACTAATTGCATAAATCTGCTTCTCCACTGTATTAGGAAGATAAGATTCGCCATATTTGATCTGCTCCACTACTACTTAGGGTGACAGGTTCTGCAATCTTTGACCTTCTCCACTACTGCTTAGGGTGATAGGACTAATGACTTAAATCTGCTTCTCCACTGTATTGGGAAGATAAGATTCACCATCTTCGATCTTCTTCACTACTGCTTAGGGTGACAGAATCTGCAATCTTCAACCTACTCCACTACTGCTTAGTGTGATAGGGCTACTGGCTTAAATCTGCTTCTCCACTGTATTGGGAAGGTAAGATTCATCATATTCGATCTGCTCCAATACTGTTTAGGGTGACAGAATCTGCAATCCTCAACCTACTCCACAACTGCTTCGGGAGATTGGACTAATGGCTTAAATTTGCTTCTCCACTATCTTGAGAAGATAAGATTCACAATCTTCGATCCGCTCCACTACTGCTTAGGGTGAAAGAATTTGCAATCTTCAACCTTCTCCACTACTGCTTAGGGTGATAGGACTAATGGCTTAAATCTACTTCTCCACTGTATTGGAAAGGTCAGATTAATCATATTCAATCCGCTTCACTACTGTTTAGGATGACAGAATCTGTAATCTTCAACCTACTCTAGTACTTCTTAGAGAGATAGGACTAATGGCTTAAATCTACTTCTCCACTTTATTGAAAAGATAAGATTCACCATCTTCGATCCACTCCACTACTGCTTAGGGTGACAGAAACTGCAATCTTCAACCTACTCCACTATTGCTTAGGGAGATTGGGCTAATGGCTTAAATCTGCTTCTCTACTGTCTTGGGAAGATAAGATTCACCATCTTCGATCTGCTCCACTTCCACTTAGGGTGACAGAATCTGTAATCTTCAACCTACTCCACTACTGCTTAGGGTGATAGGACTAATGGCTTAACTCTGCTTCTCCACTGTATTGAAAGATAAGATTCACCATCTTCGATCTACTCCACTACTGCTTAGGGTAACAGAATTTGCACTCTTCAACCGATTCCACTACTGCTTAGGGTGATAGGACTAATACGTTACATCTGCTTCTCCACTATATTAGGAAGATGAGATTCACCATATTCAATCTGCATCACTTCTGCTTAGGGTGACAGAAATTGCACACCTCAACCGACTCCACTATTGCTTAGGGTGATAGGACTAATGCTTTAAATCTGCTTCTCCATTGTATTGGGAAGATAAGATTCACCATGTTTCATCTGCCCCAGTACTGTTTTGGGTGACAGACTCTGTAATCTTCAACCTACACCACTACTGCTTAGCGTGATAGAACTAATGGCTTAAATATGCTTCTCCACTGTATTGGAAAGATAAGATTCATTATCTTCGATCTGCTCCGCTACTGCTTAGGGTGACAGAATCTGCAATCTTCACCCTACTCCACTACTGCTTAGGGAGATAGGACTAATGGCTTAAATCTACTTCTCCACTGTATTGGGAAGATAAGATTCATCATATTCGATCTGCTCCACTACTATTTAGGGTGACAAAATCCGTAATCTTGAACCTACCCCACTACTACTTAGGGAGATTGGACTAATGGCTTAAATCTGCTTATCCACTGTACTAGGAAGATAAGATTTGCCACATTCGATATGCTCCACTAATACTTAGGGTGACAGAATCTGCAATCTTTGACCTACTCCACTACTGCTTAGGTTGATAGGACTACTGGCTTAAATCTGCTTCTCCACTGTATTGGGAATACAAGATTCACCATTTTCGATCTCCTTCACTACTGCTTAGGGTGACAAAATCTGCAATCTCCAACCTACTCCACTACTGCTTAGGGTGATACGGCTAATTGCTTAAATCTCCTTCTCCACTGTATTGGGAAGGTAAGATTCATCATATTCTATCTGCTCCACTACTGTTTAGGGTGACATAATCTGCAATCCTCAACCTACTCCACAACTACTTAGGGAGATTGGACTAATGGCTTAAATCTGCTTCTCCACTATCTTGAGAAGATAAGGTTCACCATCTTCGATCCGCTCCACTACTGCTTAAGGTGAAAGAATTGGCAATCTTTAAACTACTCCACTCCTACTCAGGGTGATAGGACTAATGGCTTAAATCTACTTCTCCACTATATTGGGAAGGTCAGATTCATCATATTCGATCTGCTTCACTACTGTTTAGGGTGACAGAATCTGTAATCTTCAACTTACTCCAGTACTGCTTGGGGAGATAGGACTGATGGCTTAAATCTGTTTCTCCACTGTGTTGAGAAGATAAGATTCATCATCTTCGATCCACTCCACTACTGCTTAGGGTGACAGAATCTGCAATCTTCAACGTACTTCACTTCTGCTTAGGGTGATAGGACTAATGGCTTAAATCTGCTTCTCCACTGTATTGGGAAGATGAGATTCACCAACTTCGATCTGCTCCACTACTGCTTAGGGTGACAGAATATGCAATTCTCAACCCACTCTACTACTGCTTAGGGTGATAGGACTAATGGCTTAAATCTGCTTCTCCACTGTATTTGGAAGATAGGATTGACCATCTTCGATCTACTCCACTACAGCTTAGGGTGACAGAATCTGCAATCTTCAATCTACTCCACTACTACTTAGGGTGATAGGACTAATGGCTTAAATCTCCTTCTCCACTGTATTGGGGCGATAAGATTCACCATATTCGATCTGCTCCACTACTGCTTAGGGTGACAGAATCTGCAATCTTCAACTTACTCCACTACTGCTTAGGGTGATAGGACTAATGGCTTAAATCTGCATCTCCACTCTGTTGGGAAGATAGGAATCACCATTTTCGATCTGCTCCACTACTACTTAGGGTGACAGAATCTGCAATCTTCAACGGACTCCACTACTACTTAGGGTGATAGGACTAATGGCTTAAATCTATTTCTCTACTGTATTGGGAAGGTCAGATTCATCATACTCGATCTGCTTCACTACTGTTTAGGGTGACAGAATCTGTAATCTTCAACCTACTCCAGTACTGCTTAGGGAGATAGGACTAATGGCTTAAATCTGTTACTCCACTGTATTGAGAAGATAAGATTCACCATCTTCGATCCACTCCACTACTGCTTAGGGTGACAGAATCTGCAATATTCAACCTACTCCACTACTGCTTACGGAGATTGGCCTAATGGCTTAAATCTGCTCCTCTACTGTGTTAGGAAGGTAAGATTCACCATCTTCGATCTGCTCCACTACCGCTTAGGGTGACAGAATCTGTAATCCTCAACATACTCCACAACGTCTTAGGGAGATTGGACTAATGGCTTAAATCTGCTTCTCCACTGTATTGGGAAGATAAGATTCACCATTTTTGATCTGCTGCACTACTGTTTAGGGTTGACAGAATCTGTAATCTTCAACCTACTCCACTGCTGCTTAAGGTGATAGGACTTATGACTAAAACTTGCTACTCCACTGTATTGGGAAGATAAGATTCACAATCTTCGATCTGCTCCACTACTTCTTAGGGGGACAGAATCTGCAATTCTCAACCTACTCTACTACTGCTTAGGGTGATAGGACTAATGGCTTAAATTTGCTTCTCCACTGTATTGGGAAGAGAAGATTCACCATCTTCGATCTGCATCATTTCTGCTTAGGGTGACAGAATCTGCACTCTTCAACCGACTCCATTACTGCTTACGGTGATAGGGCTAATGCCTTAAATCTGCTTCTCCACTGTATTGGGAATATAAGATTCATCATTTTTGATCTGCTGCACTACTATTTAGGGTGACAGAATCAGTAATCTTCAACCTGCTCCACTACTGCTTAGAGTGATAGGACTAATGGCTTAAATCTGCTTCTCCACTGTATTGGGAAGATAAGTTTCCCCATTTCGATCTGCTCCACTACTGCTTAGGGTGACAGAATCTACAATCTTCAACTTACTCCGCTACTGGTTAGGGTGATAGGACTATTGGCTTAAATCTGCTTCTCCACTTTATTAGGAAGATAAGATTCTCCATCTTCGATCTGCTCCACTACTGGTTAGGGTGACAGAATCTGCAATCTTCAACCTACTCCACTACTACTTAGGGTGATAGGACTAATGACTTAAATTTGCTTCTCCACAGTATTGGGAAGATAAGATTCACTATCTTCGATCTGCATCAGTACTGTTTAGGGTGACAGAATCTGCAATCTTCAACCGACTCCACTACTGCTTAGGGTGATAGGACTAATGGCTTAAATCTACTTCTCCACTGTATTGGGAAGGTAAGATTCATCATATTTTATCTGCTTCACTACTATTTAGGGTGACAGAATCTGTAATCTTCAGTACTGCTTAGGGTGATAGGACTAATGGCTTAAATCTACTTTTCCACTGTATTGGGAAGATAAGATTCACCATCTTCGATCTGCTCCACTACTACTTAGGGTGACAGAATCTGCTCCGCTACTACTTAGGGTGTTAGAATCTGCAATCTTTGACCTACTCCACTACTGCTTAGGGTGATAGGACTAATGGCTTAAATCTGCTTCTCCACGGTATTGGGAAGATGAGATTCACCATCATCGATCTGCTCTACTACTGCTTAGGGTGACAGAATCTGCAATTCTCAACCCACTCCACTACTGCTTAGGGTGATAGGACTAATGGCTTAAATCTGCTTCTCCACTGTATTGGGAAGATAAGATTCATCATATTCGATCTACTCCACTACTGTTTAAGGTGACTGAATCTGCAATCTTCAACCTACTCCACTACTGCTCGGGGAGATTGGACTAATGGCTTAAATCTGCTTCTCCACTATCTTGAGCAGATAAGATTCACCATCTTCGATCGCTCCACGACTACTTAGGGTGACAGAATCTGCAATCTTCAACCTACTCCACTACTGCTTAGGGTGATAGGACTAATGGCTTCAATCTGCTTCTCCACTGTATTTGGAAGATAAGATTCACCATCTTCGATCTGCTCCACTACTGCTTAGGGTGACAGAATATGCAATCCTCAAACTACTCCACTACTTCTTAGGGTGATAAGACTAATGGCTTAAATCTGCTTCTCCACTGTGTTGGGAAGATAAGATTGACCATCTTCGATCTACTCCACTACTGCTTAGGGTGACAAAATCTGGAATCTTTAACCTACTCAACTACTACATAGGGTGATAGGACTAATGGCCTAAATCTCCTTCTCCACTGTATTGGGACGATAAGATTCACCATATTCGATCTGCTCCACTACTGCTTAGGGTGACAGAATCTGTAATCTTCAACTTACGCCACTATTGCTTCTCCACTCTGTTGGGAAGATAAGAATCACCATTTTCGATCTGCTCCGCTACTGCTTAGGGTGACAGAATCTGCAATCTTTGGCCTACTCCACTACTGCTTAGGGTGATAGGACTAAAGGCTTAAATCTGCTTCTCCACTGTATTGGAAAGATAAGATTCACCATCTTCGATCTGCTCAACTACTACTTAGGGTGACAGAATCTGCAATTCTCGACCCACTCCACTACTGCTTAGGCTGATAGGACTAATGGCTTAAATCTCCTTCTCCACTGTATTGGGAAGAAGAGATTCACCATCTTCGATCAGCATCGCTTCTGCTTAGGGTGAAAGAATCTGCACTCTTCAACCGACTCCATTGCTGCTTACGGTGATAGGACTAATGGCTTAAATCTGCTTCTCCACTGTATTGGGAAGATAAGATTCACCATTTTTGATCTGCTGCACTACTGTTTAGTGTGACAAAATCTGTAATCTTCAACCTACTCCACTACTGCTTAGGGAGATAGGACTAATGGCTGAAATCTGCTTCTCCACTGTCTTAGGAAGATAAGATTTGCCATCTTCGATCCACTCCACTGCTGCTTAAGGTGACAAAATCTGCAATCTTCAACCTACTTCACTACTACTTAGGGTGATAGGACTAATGGCTTAAATCTTCTTATCCACTGTATTAGGAAGATAAGATTCACCATCTTTGATCTGCTCAACTACTACTTAGGGTGACAGAATCTGCAATCTTTGAACTACTCCACTACTGCTTAGGGTGATAGGACTAATGGCTTAAATCTGCTTCTCCACTATATTGGGAAGATAAAATTCACCATCTTCGATCTCCTTCACTACTGCTTAGGGTGACAGAATCTGCAATCTTCAACCTACTCCACTACTGCTTAGGGTGATAGGGCTAATGGCTTAAATCTGCTTCTCTACTGTATTGGGAAGGTAAGATTTATCATATTCGATCTGCTCCACTACTGTTTAGGGTGACAGAACCTACAATCCTCAACCTACTGCACAACTACTTAGGGAGATTGGACTAATGGCTTAAATCTGCTTCTCCACTATATTGGAAAGATAAGATTCACCATTTTTGATCTGCTTCACTACTGTTTAGGGTGACAGAATCTGTAATCTTCAACCTACTCCACTACTGCTTAGGGAGATAGGACTAATGGCTTAAATCTCCTTCTCTACTGTATTGGGAAGATAAGATTCACCATCTTTGATCCACTCCACTACTGCTTAAGGTGACAGAATCTGTAATCTTTAACCTACTCCACTACTACTTAGGGTGATAGGACTAATGGCTTAAATCTACTTCTCCACTGTATTAGGAAGATAAGATTCGGCATATTCGATCTGCTCCACTACTTCTTAGGGTGACAGAATCTGCAATCTTTGACCTACTCCACTACTGTTTAGGGTGATAGGACTAATGGCTTAAATCTACTTCTCCACTGTATTGGGAAGATGAGATTCACCATATTCGATCTGCATCACTTCTACTTAGGGTGACAGAACCTGCACTCTTCAACCGACTCCATTACTGCTTACGGTGATAGGACTAATGCCTTAAATCTACTTCTCCACTGTATTGGGAAGATGAGATTCACCATTTTTGATCTGCTGCACTACTGTTTAGGGTGACAGAATCTGTAATCTTAAACATACTCCACTACTGCTTAGGGAGATAGGACTAATGGCTTAAATCTCCTTCTACACTGTATTGGGAAGATAAGATTCACCATCTTCGATCCACTCCACTATTGCTTAAGGTGACAGAATCTTCAATCTTCAACCAACTCCACTACTGCTTAGGGTGATAGGACTAATGGCTTAAATCTCCTTCTCCACAGTATTAGGAAGATAAGATTCGCCATATTGAATCTGCTCCACTACTACTTAGGGTGACAAAATCTGCAATCTTTGACCTACTCCACTACTGCTTAGGGTGAAAGGACTAATGGCTTAAATCTGCTTCTCCACTATATTGGGAAGATAAGATTCACCATCTTCGATCTGCATCACTACTGCTTAGGGTGACAGAATCTGCAATCTTCAACCGACTCTACTACTACTTAGGGTGATAGGACTAATGCATTAAATCTACTTCACCACTGTATTGGGAATGTCAGATTCATCATATTCGATCTGCTTCACTATTGTTTAGGGTGACAGAATCTATAATCTTCAACCTACTCTAGTACTGCTCAGGGAGATAGGACAAATGGCTTAAATCTGCTTCTCCGCTGTATTGAGAAGACAAGATTCACCATCTTCAATCCACTCCACTACTGCTTAGAGTGACAAAATCTACAATCTTCAACCTACTCCACTACTGTATAGGGAAATTGAGCTAATGGCTTAAATCTGCTTCTCTGCTGTGTCGGAAAGATAGATTAACCATCTTCGATCTGCTCTACTACCGCTTAGGGTGACAGAATCTGTAATCTTCAACCTACTCCACTGCTGCTTAGGGTGATAGGACTTATGACTAAAACTTGCTACTCCACGGTATTGGGAAGATAAGATTCACTATCTTCGATCTACTCCACTACTGCTTAAGGGGACAGAATCTGCAATTCTCAATCTACTCTACTACTGCTTAGGGTGATAGGACTAATGGCTTAAATTTGCTTCTCCACTGTTTTGGGAAGATAAGATTCACCATCTTCGATCTACATCATTTCTACTTAGGGTGACAGAATCTGCACTCTTCAACCGACTCCATTACTGCTTACGGTGATAAGGCTAATGCCTTAAATTTGGTTCTCCACTGTATTGGGAAGATAAGATTCATCATTTTTGATTTGCTGCACTATTATTTAGGGAGACAAAATCTGTAATCTTCAATCGACTCCACTACTACTGAGGGAGATAGGACTAATGGCTTAAATCTCCTTCTTTACTGTATTGGGAAGATAAGATTCACCATATTCGATCCACTCCACTACTGCTTAAGGTGACAGAATCTTCAATCTTCAACCTACTCCACTACTGCTTAGGGTGATAGGACTAATGGCTTAAATCTGCTTCTCCACAGTCTTAGGAAGATAAGATTCGCCATATTCGATCTGCTCCGCTACTACTTAGGGTGTCAGAATCTGCAATCTTTGACCTACTCCACTACTGCTTAGGGTGATAGGACTAATGGCTTAAATCTGCTTCTTCACTGTATTGGAAAGATAAGTTTCACCATCTTCGATCCGCTCCACTACTGCTTAGGGTGACAGAATCTGCAATTCTGAACCCACTCCACTACTGCTTAGGGTGATAGGACTAATGGCTTAAATCTGCTTCTCCACTGTATTGGGAAGATGAGATTCACCATATTCGATCTGCATCACTTCATCTTAGGGTGACAGAACCTACACTCTTCAACCGACTCCATTATTGCTGACGGTGATAGGACTAATGCCTTAAATCTACTTCTCCACTGTATTGGGAAGATAAGATTCACCATTTTTGATCTGCTGCACTACTGTTTAGGGTGACAGAATCTGTAATCTTCAACATACTCCACTACTGCTTAGGGAGATAGGACTAATGGCTTAAATCTCCTTCTCCACTGTATTTGGAAGATAAGATTCACCATCTTCGATCCACTCCACTACTGCTTAAGGTGACAGAATCTTAAATCTTCAACCTACTTCACTACTGCTTAGGGTGATAGGACTAATGGCTTAAATCTCCTGCTCCACAGTATTAGGAAGATAAGATTCCTCATATTCAATCTGCTCCACTACTACTTAGGGTGACAGAATCTGTAATCTTTGACCTACTCCACTACTGTTTAGGGTGATAGGACTAGTGGCTTAAATCTGCTTCTCCACTGTATTGGAAAGATATGATTCACCATCTTCGATCTGCTCCACTACTGCTTAGGGTGACAGAATCTGCAATTCTCAACGCACTCCACTACTGCTTAGGGTGACAGGACTAATGGCTTAAATCTGCTTCTCCACTGTATTGGGAAGATGAGATTCACCATCTTCGATCTGCATCAGCTCTGCTTAGGGTGACAGAATCTGCACTCTTCAACCGACTCCATTACTGTTTACGGTGATAGGACTAATGCCTTAAATCTGCTTCACCACTGTATTGGGAAGATAAGATTCACCATTTTTGATCTGCTGAACTACTGTTTAGGGTGACAGAATCTGTAATATTCAACCTACTCCACTACTGCTTAGGGAGATAGGACTAATCGCTTAAATCTCCTTCTCCACTGTATTGGGAAGATAAGATTCACCATCTTCGATCCACTCCACTACTGCTTAGGGGGACAGAATCTGTAATTCTCAACCTACTCTACTACTGTTTAGGGTGATAGGACTAATGGCTTAAATTTGCTTCTCCACTGTATTGGGAAGATAAGATTCACCATCTTCGATCTACATCAATTCTACTTAGGGTGACAGAATCTGCACTCTTCAACCGACTCCATTACTACTTACGGTGATAAGGCTAATGCCTTAAATCTGGTTCTCCACTGTATTGGGAAGATAAGATTCATCATTTTTGATCTGCTGCACTATTATTTAGGGTGACAAAATCTGTAATCTTCAATCGACTCCACTACTGCTGAGGGAGATAGGACTAATGGCTTAAATCTCCTTCTTTACTGTATTGGGAAGATAAGATTCACCATCTTCGATCCACTCCACTACTGCTTAAGGTGACAGAATCTTCAATCTTCAACCTACTCCACTACTGCTTAGGGTGATAGGACTAATGGCTTAAATCTGCTTCTCCACAGTCTTAGGAAGATAAGATTCGCCATATTCGATCTGCTCCGCTACTACTTAGGGTGTCAGAATCTGCAATCTTTGACCTACTCCACTACTGCTTAGGGTGATAGGACTAATGGCTTAAATCTGCTTCTTCAATGTATTGGAAAGATAAGTTTCACTATCTTCGATCCGCTCCACTACTGCTTAGGGTGACAGAATCTGCAATTCTCAACCCACTCCACTACTGCTTAGGGTGATAGGACAAATGGCTTAAATCTGCTTCTCCACTGTATTGGGAAGATGAGATTCACCATATTCGATCTGTATCACTTCATCTTAGGGTGACAGAACCTACACTCTTCAAACGACTCCATTACTGCTGACGGTGATAGGACTAATGCCTTAAATCTACTTCTCCACTGTATTAGGAAGATAAGATTCACTATTTTTGATCTGCTGCACTGCTGTTTAGGGTGACAGAATCTGTAATCTTCAACATACTCCACTACTGCTTAGGGAGATAGGACTAATGGCTTAAATCTCCTTCTCCACTGTATTTGGAAGATAAGATTCACCATCTTCGATCCACTCCACTACTGCTTAAGGTGACAGAATCTTCAATCTTCAACCTACTCCACTACTGCTTAGGGTGATAGGACTAATGGCTTAAATCTCCATCTCCACAGTATTAGGAAGATAAGATTCCTCATATTCAATCTGCTCCACTACTACTTAGGGTGACAGAATCTGTAATCTTTGACCTACTCCACTACTGTTTAGGGTGATAGGACTAATGGCTTAAATCTGCTTCTCCACTGTATTAGAAAGATAAGATTCGTCATATTCGATCTGCTCCACTACTACTTAGGGTGACAGAATCTGCAATCTTTGAACTACTCCACTACTGCTTAGGGTGATAGGACTAATGGCTTAAATCTACTTCTCCACTGTATTGGGAAGATGAGATTCACCATATTCGATCTGCATCACTTCTACTTAGGGTGACAGAACCTGTACTCTTCAACCGACTCCATTACTGCTTACGGTGATAGGACTAATGCCTTAAATCTACTTCTCCACTGTATTGGGAAGATAAGATTCACCATTTTTGATCTGCTGCACTACTGTTTAGGGTGACAGAATCTTTAATCTTCAACATACTCCACTACTGCTTAGGGAGATAGGACTAATGGCTTAAATCTCCTTCTCCACTGTATTGGGAAGATAAGATTCACCATCTTCGATCCACTCCACTATTGCTTAAGGTGACAGAATCTTCAATCTTCAACCAACTCCACTACTGCTTAGGGTGATAGGACTAACGGCTTAAATCTCCTTCTCCACAGTATTAGGAAGATAAGATTCGCCATATTCAATCTGCTCCACTACTACTTAGGGTGACAAAATCTGCAATCTTTGACCTACTCCACTACTGCTTAGGGTGATAGGACTAATGGCTTAAATCTGCTTCTCCACTGTATTGGGAAGATAAGATTCACCATCTTCCATCTGCATCACTACTGCTTAGGGTGACAGAATCTGAAATCTTCGACCGACTCTACTACTACTTAGGGTGATAGGACTAATGCATTAAATCTACTTCACCACTGTATTGGGAAGGTCAGATTCATCATATTCGATCTGCTTCACTACTGTTTAGGGTGACAGAATCTATAATCTTCAACCTACTCTAGTACTGCTTAAGGAGATAGGACAAATGGCTTAAATCTGCTTCTCCGCTGTATTGAGAAGATAAGATTTACCATCTTCGATCCACTCCACTACTGCTTAGAGTGACAGAATCTACAATCTTTAACCTACTCCACTACTGCATAGGGAGACTGAGCTAATGGCTTAAATCTGCTTCTCTACTGTGTTGGAAAGATAAGATTAACCATCTTCGATCTGCTCTACTACCGCTTAGGGTGACAGAATCTGTAATCTTCAACCTACTCCACTGCTGCTTAGGGTGATAGGACTTATGACTAAAACTTACTACTCCACTGTATTGGGAAGATAAGATTCACTATCTTCGATCTGCCCCACTACTGCCTAGGGGGACAGAATCTGCAATTCTCAACCCACTCTACTACTGCTTAGGGTGATAGGACTAATGGCTTAAATTTGCTTCTCCACAGTATTAGGAAGATAAGATTCCTCATATTCAATCTGCTCCACTACTACTTAGGGTGACAGAATCTGCAATCTTTGACCTACTCCACTACTGCTTAGGGTGATAGTACTAATGGCTTAAATCTGCTTCTCCACTGTATTGGGAAGATAAGATTCACCATCTTCGATCTGCATCACTACTGCTTAGGGTGACAGAATCTGCAATCTTCAACCGACTCTACTACTACTTAGGGTAATAGGACTAATGGCTTAAATCTACTTAACCACTGTATTGGAAAGGTCAGATTCATCATATTCGATCTGCTTCACTACTGTTTAGGGTGACAGAATCTGTAATCTTCAACCTACTCTAGTACTGCTTAGGGAGATAGGACAAATGACTTAAATCTGCTTCTCCACTGTATTGAGAAGATAAGATTTACCATCTTCGATCCACTCCACTACTGCTTAGAGTGACAGAATCTACAATCTTCAACCTACTCCCCTACTGCATAGAGAGATTGGGCTAATGGCTTAAATCTGCTTCTCTACTGTGTTGGGAAGATAAGATTAACCATCTTCGATCTGCTCCACTACTGCTTAGAGTGACAGAATCTGTAATCTTCAACCTACTCCACTGCTGCTTAGGGTGATAGGACTTATGACTAAAACTTGCTACTCCACTATATTGGGAAGATAAGATTCACTATCTTCGATCTGCTCCACTACTGCTTAGGGGGACAGAATCTGCAATTCTCAACCTACTCTACTACTGCTTAGGGTGATAGGACTAATGGCTTAAATTTGCTTCTCCACTGTATTGGGAAGATAAGATTCACCATCTTCGATCTGCATCATTTCTGCTTAGGGTGACAGAATCTGCACTCTTCAACCGACTCCATTACTACTTACGGTGATAGGACTAATGGCTTAAATCTGCTTCTCCACTGTATTGGGAAGATAAGATTCACCATTTTTGATCTGCTGCACTACTGTTTAGGGTGACAGAATCTATAATCTTCAACCTACTCCACTACTGCTTAGGGAGATAGGACTAATGGCTTAAATCTCCTTCTCCACTTTATTTGGAAGATAAGATTCACCATCTTCGATCCACTCCACTACTGCTTAAGGTGACAGAATCTTCAATCTTCAACCTACTCCACTACTGCTTAGGGTGATAGGACTAATGGCTTAAATCTGCTTCTCCACTGTTTTAGGAAGATAAGATTCGCCATATTCGATCTGCTCCGCTACTACTTAGGGTGACAGAATCTGCAATCTTTGACCTACTCCACTACTGCTTAGGGTGATAGGACTAATGGCTTAAATCTGCTTCTCCACTGTATTGGAAAGATAAGATTCACCATCTTCGATCTGCTCCACTACTGCTTAGGGTGACAGAATCTGTAATTCTCAACCCACTCCACTACTGCTTAACGTGACAGGACTAATGGCTTAAATCTGCTTCTCCACTGTATTGGGAAGATGAGATTCACCATCTTCGATCTACATCACTTCTGCTTAGGGTGACAGAATCTGTACTCTTTAACCGACTCCATTACTACTTACGGTGATAGGACTAATGGCTTAAATATGCTTCTCCACTATATTGGGAAGATAAGATTCACCATTTTTGATCTGCTGCACTACTGTTTAGGGTGACAGAATCAATAATCTTCAACCTACTCCACTACTGCTTAGAGAGATAGGACTAATGGCTTAAATCTGCTTCTCCACTGTCCTAGGAAGATAAGATTCGCAATCTTCGATCCACTCCACTACTGCTTAAGGTGACAAAATCTGCAATCTTCAACCTACTCCACTACTGCTTAGGGTGATAGGACTAATGGCTTAAATCTTCTTATCCACTATATTAGGATGATAAGATTCACCATCTTCGATCTGCTCAACTACTACTTAGGGTGACAGAATCTGCAATCTTTGAACTACTCCACTACTGCTTAGCGTGATAGGACTAATGGCTTAAATCTGCTTCTCCATTGTATTGGGAAGATAAGATTCACCATCTTCGATCTCCTTCACTACTGGTTAGGGTGACAGAATCTGCAATCTTCAACCTACTCCACTACTGCTTAGGGTGATAGGGCTAAGGGCTTAAATCTGCTTCTCCACTGTATTAGAAAGATAAGATTCGCTATATTCGATCTGCTCCACTACTGTTTAGGGTGTCAAAACCTGCAATCCTCAACCTACTCCACAATTGCTTAGGGAGATTGGACTAATAACTTAAATCTGGTTCTGCACTGTACTGGAAAGATAAGATTCACCATTTTTGATTTGCTGCACTACTGTTTAGGGTGACAGAACCTGCAATGCTCAACCTACTCCACAACTACTTAGGGAGATTGGACTAATGGCTTAAATCTCCTTCTCCACTGTATTGAGAAGATAAGATTCACCATCTTCGATCCACTCCACTACTGCTTAAGGTGACAGAATCTTCAATCTTCAACCTACTCCACTACTGCTTAGGGTGATAGGACTAATGGCTTAAATCTGCTTGTCCACTGTCTTAGGAAGATAAGATTCGCCATATTCAATCTGCTTCACTACTACTGTAACACCCCGAACCCGAAACCGACACCGGAGTCGAACACGAGGTGTTAACTGGCTTTAACCTCTTACAAAATTTATTTTCCAGACACTGCCCAATCTGTGTACTAGTCGTTTTAAAAATCATATCTTGAGTTTCGTAACTCGAAAATCAGTTTCGTAATTTTTCCCAGAAACTAGACTCATGTGCCCATCTATGTATTTTTTTCTAGAATTTTTGGTTGGGCCAATTAGTACAGTTTATTAGTCAAAGTCCCCCAAGTTGCAGGGGTCGACTACACTGACCTTTTCCCATTACGACTTGGTATCTCTCTGCACGGGGCTTCAATACTGTTGCCGTTTGTTTCTGTGAAAACTAGACTCAGAGAGGAATCTGTACATATATGGTACGACCCCTAATTATCTCTGGTTAATTTATAATGAATTTCCAAAGTCGGAGCAGGGAATCCAGAAACCGTTCTGGCCCTGTCCCACTAAAATCTGATTATCTCTTAATATACTGCCCATATGATCTTTTCGTTACTTCCTCATGAAAGCAGACTCATCGAGCTTCGATTACATAATTTATTCATCAATTAATTCCACTCCTACTATTTTTAGTGATTTTTCAATCTCATGACACTGCTGCTGCCAGCATCTGTTACGAAAGTAACTAGGTCCATTTCATGCCTACCCTTGATCCAATTCAATCGAACATTCGTGCCATTTTCGCATGGCTTAAAGTTTACATGCCATAATTCAAACACAACGTACTAGCTTATACATGCCAAAATGATCTTCTAAACACACTAAGAAGAAAGTACCAAAACTTGCTATCCGGTGTGATGACTTCGATGACGGCCCGACCCCGCAAAAATAGATGAGTCCAAGCAACCTATAATGGGTGACAAGGAAACATCGAGTGAGTTTATAACTCAGTAAGTCATAAGCAATGCACTACCATCTATTGACAACATTATCACAAGAGGAAACAAAATAGAACGAGACAATTTACTCCATCCATACCGAACCATACCATAGTTCCTCCAACCTCTCAATTCAATTTCATATCAATTCATGCATTCACATTCTATATACTCATCAATAGGACATTGAAGCAATTTCATAAATCAATTTATTTTCGTTACAATCAAACGACTATACGGCCTTTCACCCATCCTACGATAAATTTTATGTACGTGACTTCAAGTATATATGTCACATAGGTTCGAACTTACCGAGCTCAACACCAAGTATAAGCATAGCACCTATTAACCACGTGCTCAAGACACTTACCCGACCCGCTGTCCGCGATCGACTCAATAGTGTCGCACACATAGTGTCCATAATGATTCACGAATGTATATTGAGCCCGCACACTCAGTGCTATACAATCAACTCGCACACTTAGTGCCACGTAATCAAATCGCACACTTAGTGCTACATAGTTAGACTCGCACACTTAGTGTCGCATGGTCAATTCGCACACTTAGTGCATCATATTCATTTCGCACACTTAGTGCAACATAGTCGAATCGCACACTTAGTGCTGTACAATTTAATCCCGCGCACTTAGCGCCAATCTCATGGTCATAAATGGTTATCCCGCACGTTTAGTGCCGAGATCAACAACTCAGTACATCTTACCTCTTTTCATTCATTCAACAATTTCATCATCACATACGTACATGCATATATATATATGTATATTTATTCATTCCAATCAGCATCAATACATACACATTATGACCATTTGAAATAATACCCACTACATGCTTAATGACTTACCTTATGTTGGGTAAAATAATTCCGAGTCGGCTACTCGATGACCTTCGATTTCCCCTTGTTAGACGCCTCTCCTTTAGGTTCTTGAGCTTAAATAATACAAATAAGAGTATTCAATATTTAACCCAATAACATGAATTTATTTATCACATTCGGCAATCACACATCATTAAATTTTCAAACCAAGACGTCATTATATGACCACATATACACATATCCATATACTTAAGCTCAATAATTATAATGTAATATCATGTACCCACTTTAAGTATATTGCCGAATATACTTAATCATACATGCACCTAACCAAAACAATTTCCTAAAATCTTCATATCATTTATACACTAGGCCGATTGCTCTCACCAAGTTCACCTATATTCTTCAACAATTCCTTCATTGATCAAGCACATATTCGGCTAAGAAATGGCAATTTTTAGCAACCTTCGATTTAGTACTTAACTTTTACCACATATCAAATAACTCACTTCCTTACTCATGTGACCACGTATATTCGGTCATGCATACACACATAAAATCAATTTGAAGACTCTATCAATCCAACATACATTCGGCACCTTCATCCACCATTCTACCAAGCATGTAATATTCAAACACAACCAAACTCACATTCGGCCCTAGCTCATAACAAGGTAGCCGATTCTTCTTCTTTTTTTTTTTTATAGTTCAAACACTCCTCTATCATCATTCACCTAACTTTAACATGAAACAACAAAACTCACCATTTCTCATCCAAATAACATGAACAACAACCATTCCTTGAACACTTTCTCATGACCGATTGCTCATGTTATCAACAAGATTCAAGGTTTGAACATGGGCTATTTAAAACATGCATGCATCTCTAAGACAACATTAAACATACCTTGGTCTAAAGGACCACCTTGGCCGAATCTTGTTTCCCCTTCTTCCTCTAGTTAGAACAATTGCAAAAGAAAGAAAATATGAACACTCCTTCTTCCCTCCTTATTAAGCATTCAAACTCCCTCATTTTTCATGCCACAACATCAAACACTCTCCCTAGGCAAGCAATGGCCGAATCCCTCCCAAGTTCCTTTCTCCCCTTCTTTTTCTTGGTTTTTCGGCTAGGTGATGGCAAGTATGACACCCATTTTTTTTTGTTCCCTTTTCTATTATTAATCCCATCATTTGTTCACCAAAGAAACATTTTAAATTAGAATGAGTGGAGCATTATCACTCCTTGGCCGGCCACCATAAATTTTATGGGCAAATTGACATGCAAAACCATGCTTCCTCAACCTATTATTAATTGATCCTTATAATTCATCTATCATCTTTCCTAACTTCGTCAACTAGGTCCTTTTTGAATGAATTCACAATCCTAATGCTAATATTAAGCATTTAATTTCTCATGCATTCACTGTCACACAACAATTTATGCAATTAAAACACGAAAATAAATTTTTGGCTCGGTAATGTGGTCTCGAAACCACATTCCGACCAGGGTCTAATTTGGGTTGTCACAACTACTTAGGGTGACAGAATCTACAATCTTTGAACTACTCCATTACTGTTTAGGGTGATAGGACTAATGGCTTAAATCTGCTTCTCCACTGTATTGGGAAGATAAGATTCACCATCTTCGATCTCCTTCACTGCTGCTTAGGGTGACAGAATCTCCAATCTTCAACCTACTCCACTACTGCTTAGGGTGTTAGGGCTAATGGCTTAAATCTGCTTCTCTACTGTATTGGGAAGGTAAGATTCATTATATTCGATCTGCTCCACTACTGTTTGGGGTGACAGAACCTGCAATCCTCAACATACTCAACAACTGCTTAGGAAGATTGGACTAATGGCTTAAATCTGCTTCTCCACTGTATTGGGAAGATAAGATTCACCATTTTTGATCTGCTGCACTACTGTTTAGAGTGACAGAATCTGTAATCTTCAACCTACTCCACTACTGCTTAGGGAGATAGGACTAATGGCTTAAATCTCCTTCTCTACTGTATTGGGAAGATAACATTCACCATCTTCGATCCACTCCACTACTGCTTAAGGTGAAAGAATCTGTAATCTTTAACCTACTCCACTACTGCTTAGGGTGATAGGACTAACGACTTAAATCTGCTTGTCCACTGTCTTAGGAAGATAAGATTCGCCATATTCAATCTGCTCCACTACTACTTAGGGTGACAGAATCTGCAATCTTTGAACTACTCCACTACTGCTTAGGGTGATAGGACTAATGGCTTAAATCTGCTTCTTCACTGTATTAGAAAGATAAGATTCATCATATTCGATCTGCTCCACTACTACTTAGGGTGACAGAATCTGCTATCTTTGAACTACTCCACTACTGCTTAGGGTGATAGGACTAATGGCTTAAATCTACTTCTCCACTGTATTGGGAAGATACGATTCACCATCTTTGATCTTCTTCACTGCTGCTTAGGGTGACAGAATCTCCGATCTTCAACCTACTCCACTACTGCTTAGGGTGATAGGACTAATGGCTTAAATCTGCTTCTCTACTGTATGGGAAAGGTAAGATTCATCATATTCGATCTGCTCCACTACTGTTTAGGGTGACAGAACCTGCAATCCTCAACCTACTCCACAACTGCTTAGGGAGATTGGACTAATGGCTTAAATCTGCTTCTCCACTGTATTGGGAAGATAAGATTCACCATTTTTTATCTGCTGCACTACTATTTAGAGTGACAGAATCTGTAATCTTCAACCTACTCCACTACTGCTTAGGGAGATAGGACTAATGGCTTAAATCTCCTTCTCTATTGTATTGGGAAGATAAGATTCACCATCTTCGATCCACTCCACTACTGCTTAAGGTGAAAGAATCTGTAATCTTTAACCTACTCCACTGCTGCTTAGGGTGATAGGACTAATGGCTTAAATCTCCTTCTCCACTGTATTAGGAAGATAAGATTCGCCATATTCGATCTGCTCCACTACTACTTAGGGTGACAGAATCTGTAATCTTTGACCAACTCCACTACTGCGTAGGGTGATAGGACTAATGGCTTAAATCTTCTTCCCCGCTGTATTGGGAAGATAAGATTCACCACCTTCGATCTGCTTCACTACTGCTTAGGGTGACAGAATCTGCAATCTTGATCCGACTCAAGTACTGCCTAGGGTGATAGGACTATTGGCTTAAATCTACTTCTCCACTGTATTGGGAAGGTCAGATTCATCATATTCGATCTACTTCACTACTGTTTAGGGTGACAGAATCTGTAATCTTCAACCTACTCCAGTACTGCTTAGGGAGATAGGACAAATGGCTTAAATCTGCTTCTCCGCTGTATTGAGAAGATAAGATTCACCATCTTCGATCCACTCCACTACTACTTAGGGAGATTGGGCTAATGGCTTAAATCTGCTTCTCTACTGTGTTGGGAAGATAAGATTAACCATCTTCGATCTTCTCTACTATCGCTTAGGGTGACAGAATCTGTAATCTTCAACCTACTCCACTACTGCTTAGGGTGAAAGGACTTATGACCAAAACTTGCTACTCCACTGTATTGGGAAGATAAGATTAACCATCTTCGATCTGCTCCACTACTGCTTAGGGGGACAGAATCTTCAATTCTCAACCTACTCTACTACTGCTTAGGGTGATAGGACTAATGGCTTAAATTTGCTTCTCCACTGTATTGGGAAGATAAGATTCACCATCTTCGATCTGCATCATTTCTGCTTAGGGTGACAGAATCTGTACTCTACAATCGACTCCATTACTGCTTACGGTGATAGGACTAATGCCTTAAATCTACTTCACCGCTGTATTGGGAAGATAAGATTCACCATTTTTGATCTGCTGCACTACTGTTTAGGGTGAAAGAATCTGTTATCTTCAACCTACTCCACTACTGCTTAGGGAGATAGGACTAATGGCTTAAATCTCCGTCTCCACTTTCTTGGGAAGATAAGATTCACCATCTTCGATCCACTCCACTACAGCTTAAGGTGATAGAATCTTCAATCTTCACCCTACTCCACTACTGCTTAGGGTGATAGGACTATTGGCTCAGATCTGCCTCTCCACTGTCTTAGGAAAATAAGATTCGCCATATTCGATCTGCTCTGCTACTACTTAGGGTGACAAAATTTGCAATCTTTGACCTACTCCACTACTGCTTAGGGTGATAGGACGAATGGCTTAAATCTGCTTCTCTACTGTATTGGAAAGATAAGATTCACCATCTTCGATCTGCTCCTCTACTGCTTAGGGTGACAAAATCTACAATTCTCAACCCACTCCACTACTGCTTAGGGTGATAGGACTATTGGCTTAAATCTGCTTCTCCACTGTATTGGGAAGATGAGATTTACCATCTTCGATCTACATCACTTCTGCTTAGGGTGACAGAATCTGCACTCTTCAACCGACTCCATTACTACTTACGGTGATAGGACTAATGGCTTAAATCTGCTTCTCCACTGTATTGGGAGGATAAGATTCACCATTTTTGATCTGCTGCACTACTGTTTAGGGTGACAGAATCTGTAATCTTCAACCTACTCCACTACTGCTTAGGGAAATAGGACTATTGGCTTAAATCTGCTTCTCTACTGTCTTAGGAAGATAAGATTCGCCATCTTCGATCCACTCCACTACTGCTGAAGGTGACAAAATCT
The DNA here is from genome assembly GCA_025583645.1 of Gossypium ekmanianum. Classification (NCBI taxonomy): domain Eukaryota; kingdom Viridiplantae; phylum Streptophyta; class Magnoliopsida; order Malvales; family Malvaceae; genus Gossypium; species Gossypium ekmanianum. The sequence goes on from CM046644.1 coordinate 31,305,703, forward strand.
GCAATCTTCAACCTACTCCACTACTGCTTAGGGTAATAGGACTAATGGCTTAAATCTTCTTATCCACTATATTAGGAAGATAAGATTCTCCATCTTCGATCTGCTCAACTACTACTTAAGGTGACAGAATCTGAAATCTTTGAATTACTCCACTACTGCTTAGGGTGATAGGACTAATGGCTTAAATCTGCTTCTCCACTGTATTGGGAAGATAAGATTCACCATCTTCGATCTCCTTCACTACTGCTTAGGGTGACAGAATCTGCAATCTTCAACCTACTCCACACACCTTAGGGTGATATGGCTAATGGCTCAAATCTGCTTCTCTACTGTATTGGGAAGGTAAGATTCATCATATTCGATCTGCTCTACTACTGTTTAGGGTGACAGAACCTGCAATCCTCAACCTACTCCACAACTGCTTAGGGAGATTGGACTAATGGATTAAATCTGGTTCTCCACTGTACTGGGAAGATAAGATTCACCATTTTTGATCTGCTGCACTACTGTTTAGGGTGACAGAACCTGCAATGCTCAACCTACTCTACAACTACTTAGGGAGATTGGACTAATGGCTTAAATCTCCTTCTCCACTGTATTGGGAAGATAAGATTCACTATTTTTTATCTGCTGCACTACTGTTTAGGGTTACAGAATCTGTAATCTTCAACCTACTAAGATAGGTCTAATGGCTTAAATCTCCTTCTCCACTGTATTCGGGAAGATAAGATTCACCATCTTCGATCCACTCCACTACTACTTAAGGTGACAGAATCTTCAATCTTCAACCTACTCCACTACTGCTTAGGGTGATCGGATTAATGGCTTAAATCTGCTTGTCCACTGTCTTAGGAAGATAAGATTCGCCATATTCAATCTGCTCCAATACTACTTAGGGTGACAGAATCTGCAATCTTTGAACTACTCCACTACTGCTTAGGGTGATAGGACTAATGGCTTAAATCCGCTTCTCCATTGTATTGGGAAGATAAGATTCACCATCTTCGATCTCCTTCACTGCTGCTTAGGGTGACAGAATCTTCAATCTTCAACCTACTCCACCACTGCTTAGGGTGATAGGGATAATGGCTTAAATCTGCTTCTCTACTGTATTGGGAAGGTAAGATTCATCATATTCGATCTGCTCCACTACTGTTTAGGGTGAGAGAACCTGCAATCCTCAACCTACTCCACAACTGCTTAGGGAGATTGGACTAATGGCTTAAATCTGCTTCTCCACTGTATTGGAAAGATAGGATTCACCATCTTCGATCTGCTCCTCTACTGCTTAGGGTGACAAAATCTGCAATTCTCAACCCACTCCACTACTGCTTAGGGTGATAGGACTATTGGCTTAAATCTGCTTCTCCACTGTATTGGGAAGATGAGATTCACCATCTTCGATCTACATCACTTCTGCTTAGGGTGACAGAATCTGCACTCTTCAACCGACTCCATTACTACTTACGGTGATAGGACTAATGGCTTAAATCTGCTTGTCCACTGTATTGGGAAGATAAGATTCACCATTTTTGATCTGCTGCACTACTGTTTAGGGTGACAGAATCTGTAATCTTCAACGTACTCCACTACTGCTTAGGGAAATAGGACTAATGGCTGAAATCTGCTTCTCCACTGTCTTAGGAAGATAAGATTCGCCATCTTCGATCCACTCCACTACTGCTGAAGGTGACAAAATCTGCAATCTTCAACCTACTCCACTACTGCTTAGGGTGATAGGACTAATGGCTTAAATCTTCTTATCCACTATATTAGGAAGATAAGATTCTCCATCTTCAATCTGCTCCACTACTACTTAGGGTGACAAAATCTGCAATCTTTGAACTACTCCACTACTGCTTAGGGTGATAGGACTAATGGCTTAAATCTGATTCTCCACTGTATTGGAAAGATAAGATTCACCATCTTCGATCTCCTTTACTACTGCTTAGGGTGACAGAATCTGCAATCTTCAACCTACTCCACACTGCTTACGGTGATATGGCTAATGGCACAAATCTGCTTCTCTACTGTATTGGGAAGGTAAGATTCATCATATTCGATCTACTCTACTACTGTTTAGGGTGACAAAACCTGCAATCCTCAACCTACTCCACAACTGCTTAGGGAGATTGGACTAATGGATTAAATCTGGTTCTCCACTGTACTGGGAAGATAAGATTCACCATTTTTGATCTGCTGCACTACTGTTTAGGGTGACAGAACCTGCAATGCTCAACCTACTCTACAACTACTTAGGGAGATTGGACTAATGGCTTAAATCTCCTTCTCCACTGTATTGGGAAGATAAGATTCACTATTTTTGATCTGCTGCACTACTGTTTAGGGTTACAGAATCTGTAATCTTCAACCTACTCCACTACTGCTTAGGGAGATAGGTCTAATGGCTTAAATCTCCTTCTCCACTGTATTGCGAAGATAAGATTCACTATCTTCGATCCACTCCACTACTACTTAAGGTGACAGAGTCTTCAATCTTCAACCTACTCCACTACTGCTTAGGGTGATCGGACTAATGGCTTAAATCTGCTTGTCCACTGTCGTAGGAAGATAAGATTCGCCATATTCAATCTGTTCCACTACTACTTAGGGTGAAAGAATCTGCAATCTTTGAACTACTCCACTACTGCTTAGGGTGATAGGACTAATGGCTTAAATCTGCTTCTCTATTGTATTGGGAAGATAAGATTCACCATCTTCGATCTCCTTCACTGCTGCTTAGGGTGACAGAATCTCCAATCTTCAACCTACTCCACCACTACTTAGGGTGATAGGGCTAATGGCTTAAATCTGCTTCTCTACTGTATTGGGAAGGTAAGATTCATCATATTCGATCTGCTCCACTACTGTTTAGGGTGACAGAACCTGCAATCCTCAACCTACTCCACAACTGCTTAGGGAGATTGGACTAATGGCTTAAATCTGCTTCTCCACTGTATTGGAAAGATAAGATTCACCATCTTCGATCTGCTCCTCTACTGCTTAGGGTGACAAAATCTGCAATTCTCAACCCACTCCACTACTGCTTAGGGTGATAGGACTATTGGCTTAAATCTGCTTCTCCACTGTATTGGGAAGATGAGATTCACCATCTTCGATCTACATCACTTCTGCTTAGGGTGACAGAATCTGCACTCTTCAACTAACTCCATTACTACTTACGGTGATAGGACTAATGGCTTAAACCCGCTTCTCCACTGTATTGGGAAGATAAGATTCACCATATTTGATCTGCTGCACTACTGTTTAGGGTGACAGAATCTGTAATCTTCAACCTACTCCACTACTGCTTAGGGAAATAGGACTATTGGCTGAAATCTGCTTCTCCACTGTCTTAGGAAGATAAGATTTGCCATCTTCGATCCACTCCACTACTGCTGAAGGTGACAAAATCTGCAATCTTCAACCTACTCCACTACTGCTTAGGGTGATAGGACTAATGGCTTAAATCTTCTTATCCACTATATTAGGAAGCTAAGATTCTCCATCTTCGATCTGCTCAACTACTACTTAGGGTGACAAAATCTGCAATCTTTGAACTACTCCACTACTGCTTAGGGTGATAGGACTAATGGCTTAAATCTGCTTCTCCACTGTATTGGGAAGATAAGATTCACCATCTTCGATCTCCTTCACTACTGCTTAGTGTGACAGAATCTGCAATCTTCAACCTACTCCACACTGCTTAGGGTGATAAGGCTAATGGCACAAATCTGCTTCTCTACTGTATTGGGAAGGTAAGATTCATCATATTCGATCTGCTCTACTACTGTTTAGGGTGACAGAACCTGCAATCCTCAACCTACTCCACAACTGCTTAGGGAGATAGGACTAGTGGCTTAAATCTGCTTCTCCACTGTATTGGGAAGATAAGATTCATCATATTCGATCTGCTGCACTACTGTTTAGAGTTACAGAATCTGTAATCTTCAACCTACTCCACTACGTCTTAGGGAGATAGGACTAATGGCTTAAATCTCCTTCTCCATTGTATTGGGAAGATAAGATTCACCATCTTCGATCCACTCCACTACTGCTTAAGGTGAAAGAATCTGTAATCTTTAACCTACTCCACTACTGCTTAGGGTGATAGGACTAATGGCTTAAATCTGCTTGTCCACTGTCTTAGGAAGATAAGATTCGCCATATTCAATCTGCTCCACTACTACTTAGGGTGACAGAATCTGCAATCTTTGAACTACTCCACTACTGCTTAGGGAGATAGGACTAATGGCTTAAATCTCCTTCTCTACTGTATTGGGAAGATAAGATTCACCATCTTCGATCCACTCCACTACTGCTTAAGGTGAAAGAATCTGTAATCTTTAACCTACTCCACTACTGCTTAGGGTGATAGGACTAACGACTTAAATCTGCTTGTCCACTGTCTTAGGAAGATAAGATTCGCCATATTCAATCTGCTCCACTACTACTTAGGGTGACAGAATCTGCAATCTTTGAACTACTCCACTACTGCTTAGGGTGATAGGACTAATGGCTTAAATCTACTTCTCCACTGTATTGGGAAGATACGATTCACCATCTTCGATCTCCTTCACTGCTGCTTAGGGTGACAGAATCTTCAATCTTCAACCTACTCCACTACTGCTTAGGGTGATAGGACTAATGGTTTAAATCTGCTTCTTCACTGTATTAGAAAGATAAGATTCATCATATTCGATCTGCTCCACTACTACTTAGGGCGACAGAATCTGCTATCTTTGAACTACTCCACTACTGCTTAGGGTGATAGGACTAATGGCTTAAATCTACTTCTCCACTGTATTGGGAAGATACGATTCACCATCTTTGATCTTCTTCACTGCTGCTTAGGGTGACAGAATCTCCAATCTTCAACCTACTCCACTACTGCTTAGGGTGATATGGCTAATGGCTCAAATCTACTTCTCTACTGTATTGGGAAGGTAAGATTCATCATATTTGATCTGCTCTACTACTGTTTAGATTGACAGAACCTGCAATCCTCAACCTACTCCACAACTGCTTAGGGAGATTGGACTAATGGATTAAATCTGGTTCTCCACTGTACTGGGAAGATAAGATTCACCATTTTTGATCTGCTGCACTACTGTTTAGGGTGACAGAACCTGCAATGCTCAACCTACTCTAAAACTACTTAGGGAGATTGGACTAATGGCTTAAATCTCCTTCTCCACTGTATTGGGAAGATAAGATTCACTATTTTTGATCTGCTGCACTACTGTTTAGTGTTACAGAATCTGTACTCTTCAACCTACTCCACTACTGCTTAGGGAGATAGGTCTAATGGCTTAAATCTCCTTCTCCACTGTATTGGGAAGATAAGATTCACCATCTTCGATCCACTCCACTACTACTTAAGGTGACAGAATTTTCAATCTTCAACCTACTCCACTACTGCTTAGGGTGATCGGACTAATGGCTTAAATCTACTTGTCCACTGTCTTAGGAAGATAAGATTCGCCATATTCAATCTGCTCCACTACTACTTAGGGTGACAGAATCTGCAATCTTTGAACTACTCCACTACTGCTTAGGGTGATAGGACTAATGGCTTAAATCTGCTTCTCCATTGTATTGGGAAGATAAGATTCACCATCTTCGATCTCCTTCAATGCTGCTTAGGGTGACAGAATCTCCAATCTTCAACCTACTCCACCACTGCTTAGGGTGATAGGGCTAATGGCTTAAATCTGCTTCTCTACTGTATTGGGAAGGTAAGATTCATCATATTCGATCTGCTCCACTACTGTTTAGGGTGACAGAACCTGCAATCCTCAACCTACTCCACAACTGCTTAGGGAGATTGGACTAATGGCTTAAATCTTCTTCTCCACTGTATTGGGAAGATAAGATTCACTATTTTTGATCTGCTGCACTACTGTTTAGTGTTACAGAATCTGTAATCTTCAACCTACTCCAGTACTGCTTAGGGAGATAGATCTAAAGGCTTAAATCTCCTTCTCCACTGTATTGGGAAGATAAGATTCACCATCTTCGATCCACTCCACTACTACTTAAGGTGACAGAATCTTCAAGCTTCAACCTTCTCCACTACTGCTTAGGGTGATCGGACTAATGGCTTAAATTTGCTTGTCCACTGTCTTAGGAAGATAAGATTCGCCATATTCAATCTGCTCCACTATTACTTAGGGTGACAGATTCTGCAATCTTTGAACTACTCCACTACTGCTTAGGGTGATAGGACTAATGTCTTAAATCTACTTCTCCATTGTATTGGGAAGATAAGATTCACCATCTTTGATCTCCTTCACTGCTGCTTAGGGTGACAGAATCTCCAATCTTCAACCTACTCCACCACTGCTTAGGGTGATAGGGCTAATGGCTTAAATCTGCTTCTCTACTGTATTGGGAAGGTAAGATTCATCATATTCGATCTGCTCCACTACTGTTTAGGGTGACAGAACCTGCAATCCTCAACCTACTCCACAACTGCTTAGGGAGATTGGACTAATGGCTTAAATCTTCTTCTCCACTGTATTGGGAAGATAAGATTCACCATTTTTTATCTGCTGCACTACTGTTTAGAGTGACAGAATCTGTAATCTTCAACCTACTCCACTACTGCTTAGGGAGATAGGACTAATGGCTTAAATCTCCTTCTCCATTGTATTGGAAAGATAAGATTCACCATCTTCGATCCACTCCACTACTGCTTAAGGTGAAAGAATCTGTAATCTTTAACCTACTCCACTACTGCATAGGGTGATAGGACTAACGGCTTAAATCTGCTTGTCCACTATCTTAGGAAGATAAGATTCGCCATATTCAATCTGCTCCACTACTGCTTAGGGTGATAGGACTAATGGCTTAAATCTGCTTCTCCACCGTATTGGGAAGATACGATTCACCATCTTCGATCTCCTTCACTGTTGCTTAGGGTGACAGAATCTCCAATCTTCAACCTACTCCACCACTGCTTAGGGTGATAGGGCTAATGGCTTAAATCTGCTTCTCTACTGTATTGGGAAGGTAAGATTCCTCATATTCGATCTGCTCCACTACTGTTTAGGGTGACAGAACCTGCAATCCTCAACCTACTCCACAACTGCTTAGGGAGATTGGACTAATGGCTTAAATCTGCTTCTCCACTGTATTGGGAAGATAAGATTCACCATTTTTTATCTGCTGCACTACTGTTTAGAGTGACAGAATCTGTAATCTTCAACCTACTCCACTACTGCTTAGGGAGATAGGACTAATGGCTTAAATCTCCTTCCCCATTGTATTGGGAAGATAAGATTCACCATCTTCGATCCACTCCACTACTGCTTAAGGTGAAAGAATCTGTAATCTTTAACCTACTTCACTACTGCTTAAGGTGATAGGACTAATGGCTTAAATCTGCTTGTCCACTGTCTTAGGAAGATATGATTCGCCATATTCAATCTGCTCCACTGCTACTTAGGGCGACAGAATCTGCAATCTTTGAACTACTCCACTACTGCTTAGGGTGATAGGACTAATGGCTTAAATCTGCTTCTCCACCGTATTAGAAAGATAAGATTCGTCATATTCGATCTGCTCCACTACTACTTAGGGTGACAGAATCTGCAATCTTTGAATTACTCCGCTACTGCTTAGGGTGATAGGACTAATGGCTTAAATCTGCTTCTCCACTGTATTGGGAAGATACGATTCACCATCTTCGATCTCCTTCACTGCTGCTTAGGGTGACAGAATCTCCAATCTTCAACCTACTCCACTACTGCTTAGGGTGATAGGGCTAATGGCTTAAATCTGCTTCTCTACTGTAATGGAAAGGTAAGATTCATTATATTCGATCTGCTCCACTACTGTTTAGGGTGACAGAACCTGCAATCCTCAACCTACTCCACAACTGCTTAGGGAGATTGGACTAATGGCTTAAATCTGCTTCTCCACTGTATTGGGAAGATAAGATTCACCATTTTTGATCTGCTGCACTACTATTTAGAGTGACAGAATCTGTAATCTTCAACCTACTCCACTACTGCTTAGGGAGATAGGACTAATGGCTTAAATCTCTTTCTCCATTTTATTGGGAAGATAAGATTCACCATCTTCGATCCACTCCACTACTGCTTAAGGTGAAAGAATCTGTAATCTTCAACCTACTCCACTACTGCTTAGGGTGATAGGACTAATGGTTTAAATCTCCTTTTCCACTGTATTAGGAACATAGGATTCGCCATATTCGATCTGCTCCACTACTACTTAGGGTGACAGAATCTGCAATCTTTGACCTACTCCACTACTGCTTAGGGTGATAGGACTAATGCCTTAAATCTGCTTCTCCACTGTATTGGGAAGATAAGATTCACCATCTTGGATCTACATCACTACTGCTTAGGGTGACAGAATCTGTAATCTTCAACCGACTCAACTACTGCTTATGGTGATAGGACTAATGGCTTAAATCTACTTCTCCACTGTATTGGGAAGGTCAGATTCATCACATTCGATCTGCTTCACTACTGTTTAGGGTGACAGAATCTGTAATCTTCAACCTACTCCAGTAGTACTTAGGGAGATAGGACTAATGGCTTAAATCTCCATCTCCACTTTATTGGGAAGATAAGATTCACCATCTTCGATCCACTCCACTACTGCTTAAGGTGACAGAATCTTCAATCTTCAACCTACTCCACTACTGCTTTGGGTGATAGGACTAATGGCTTAAATCTGCTTCTCCACTGTCTCAGGAAAATAAGATTCGCCATATTCGATCTGCTCCACTACTACTTAGGGTGACAGAATCTGCAATCTTTGACCTACTCCACTACTGCTTAGGGTGATAGGACTAATGGCTTAAATCTACTTCTCCACTGTATTGGAAAGATAAGATTCACCATCTTCGATCTGCTCTTCTACTGCTTAGGGTGACAAAATCTGCAATTCTCAACCCACTCCACTACTGCTTAGGGTGATAGGACTAATGGCTTAAATTTGCTTCTCCACTGTATTGGGAAGATGAGATTCACCATCTTCGATCTACATCACTTCTGCTTAGGGTGACAGAATCTGCACTCTTCAACCGACTCCATTACTACTTACGGTGATAGGACTAATGGCTTAAATCTGCTTCTCCACTGTATTGGGAAGATAAGATTCACCATTTTTGATCTACTGACTACTGTTTAGGGTGACAGAATCTGTAATCTTCAACCTACTCCACTACTGCTTAGGGAAATAGGACTAATGGCTTAAATCTGCTTCTCCACTGTCTTAGGAAGATAAGATTCGCCATCATCGATCCACTCCACTGCTATTTAAGGTGACAAAATCTGCAATCTTCAACCAACTCCACTACTGCTTAGGGTGATAGGACTAATGGCTTAAATCTTCTTATCCACTATATTAGGAAGATAAGATTCACCATCTTCGATCTGCTCAACTACTACTTAGGGTGACAGAATCTGCAATCTTTGAACTACTCCACTACTGCTTAGGGTGATAGGACTAATGGCTTAAATCTGCTTCTCCATTGTATTGGGAAGATAAGATTCACCATCTTCGATCTCCTTCACTACAGCTTAAGGTGACAGAATCTGCAATCTTCAACTTACTCCACTACTGCTTAGGGTGATAGGGCTAATGGCTTAAATCTGCTTCTCCACTGTATTGGGAAGATGAGATTCACCATCTTCAATCTGCTCCGCTACTGTTTAGGGTGACAGAATCTGCACTCTTCAACCGACTCCATTACTACTTACGGTGATAGGACTAATGGCTTAAATTTGCTTCTCCACTGTATTGGGAAGATAAGATTCACCATTTTTGATCTGCTGCACTACTGTTTAGGGTGACAAAATCTGTAATCTTCAACCTACTCCACTACTGCTTAGGGAAATAGGACTAATGGCTTAAAACTGCTTCTCCACTATCTTGTGAAGATAAGATTCACCATCTTCGATCGACTCCACTACTACTTAAGGTGATAGAATCTGTAATCTTTAACCTACTCCACTACTGCTTAGGGTGATAGGGCTAATGGCTTAAATCTGCTTCTCCACTGTATTAGGAAGATAAGATTCACCAATTCGATCTGCTCCACTACTACTTAGGGTGACAGAATCTGCAATCTTTGACCTACTCCAATACTGCTTAGGGTGATAGGACTAATGGCTTAAATCTGCTTCTCCACTGTATTGGAAAGATAAGATTCACCATCCTCGATCTGCTCCACTACTGCTTAGGGTGACAGAATCTGCAATTCTGAACCCACTCCACTACTGCTTAGGGTGATCGGACTAATGGCTTAAATCTGCTTCTCCACTGTATTGGGAATATGAGATTCACCATCTTCGATCTACATCACTTCTGCTTAGGGTGACAGAATCTCCACTCTTCAACCGACTCCATTACTATTTACGGTGATAGGACTAATAGCTTAAGTCTGCTTCTCCACTGTATTGGGAAGATAAGATTCACCATTTTTGATCTGCTGCACTACTGTTTAAGGTGACAGAATCTGTAATCTTCAACCTACTCCACTACTGCTTAGGGAGATAGGACTAATGGCTTAAATCTGCTTCTCCACTGTCTTAGGAAGATAAAATTCGCCATCTTCAATCCACTCCACTACTGCTTAAGGTGATAAAATCTACAATCTTCAACCTACTCCGCTACTGCTTAGGGTGATAGGACTAATGGGTTAAATCTTCTTATCCACTGTATTAGGAAGATAAGATTCACAATATTCGATCTGCTCCACTACTACTTAGGGTGACAGAATCTGCAATCTTTGACCTACTCCACTACTGCTAAGGATGATAGGACTAATGGCTTAAATCTGCTTCTCCACTGTATTGGGAAGATAAGATTCACCATTTTTGATCTGCTGCACTACTGTTTAGGGTGACAGAATCTGTAATCTTCAACCAACTCCACTACTGCTTAGGGAGATCATACTAATGGCTTAAATCTGCTTCTCCACTGTCTTAGGAAGATAAGATTCACCATCTTCGATCCACTCCACTACTGCTTAAGGTGATTTAATCTGCAATCTTCAACCTACTCCGCTACTGCTTAGGGTGATAGGACTAATGGCTTAAATCTTCTTATCCACAATATTAGGAAGATAAGATTCACCATCTTCGATCTGCTCAACTACTACTTAGGGTGACAGAATCTGCAATCTTTGAACTACTCCACTACTGCTAAGGGTGATAGGACTAATGGCTTAAATCTGCTTCTCCATTGTATTGGGAAGATAAGATTCACCATTTTTGATCTGCTGCACTACTGTTTAGGGTGACAGAATCTGTAATCTTCAACCTACTCCACTACTGCTTAGGGAGATAGGACTAATGGCTTAAATCTCCTTCTCCACTGTATTGGGAAGATAAGATTCACCATCTTCGATCCACACCACTACTGCTTAAGGTGACTGAATCTGTAATCTTTAACCTACTCCACTACTGCTTAGGGTGATAGGACTAATGGCTTAAATCTGCTTCTCCACTGTATTAGGAAGATAAGATTCACCATATTCGATCTGCTCCACTACTACTTAGGGTGACAGAATCTGCAATCTTTGACCTACTCCACTACTGCTTAGGGCGATAGGACTAATGGCTTAAATCTGCTTCTCCACTTTATTGGGAAGATAAGATTCACCATTTTTGATCTGCTGCACTACTGTTTAGGGTGACAGAATCTGTAATCTTCAACCTACTACACTACAGCTTAGGGAGATAGGACTAATGGCTTAAATCTGCTTCTCCACTGTCTTAGGAAGATAAGATTCGCCATCTTCGATCCACTCCACTACTGCTTAAGGTGACAAAATCTGTAATCTTCAACCTACTTCGCTACTGCTTAGGGTGATAGGACTAATGGCTTAAATCTTCTTATCCACTATATTAGGAAGATAAGATTCACCATCTTCGATCTGCTCAACTACTACATAGGGTGACAGAATCTGCAATCTTTGAACTACTCCACTACTGCTTAGGGTGATTGGACTAACGGCTTAAATCTGCTTCTCCACTGTCTTAGGAAGATAAGATTCGCCATCTTCGAACTCCTTCACTACTGCTCAGGGTGACAAAATCTGCAATCTTCAACCTACTCCACTACTGCTTAGGGTGATAGGGCTAATGGCTTAAATCTGCTTCTCTATTGTATTGGGAAGGTAAGATTCATCATATTCGATCTGCTCCACTACTACTTAAGGTGACAGAATCTGTAATCTTTAACCTATTCCACTACTTCTTAGGGTGATAGGACTAATGGCTTAAATCTGCTTCTCCACTGTATTAGGAAGATAAGATTCACCATATTCGATCTGCTCCACTACTAATTAGGGTGACAGAATCTGCAATCTTTGACCTACTCCACTACAACTTAGGGTGATAGGACTAATGGCTTAAATCTGCTTCTCCACTGTATTGGAAAGATAAGATTCACCATTTTTGATCTGCTGTATTACTGTTTAGGGTGACAGAATCTAGAATCTTCAACCTACTCCACTACTGCTTAGGGAGATAGGACTAATGGCTTAAATCTGCTTCTCTACTATCTTAGGAAGATAAGATTCGCCATCTTCGATCCACTCCACTACTGCTTAAGGTGACAAAATCTGCAATCTTCAACCTACTCCGCTACTGCTTAGGGTGATAGGACTAATGGCTTAAATCTTCTTATCCAGTATATTAGGAAGATAAGATTCACCATCTTCGATCTGCTGAACTACTACTTAGGGTGACAGAGTCTGCAATCTTTGAACTACTCCACTACTGCTTAGGGTGATAGGACTAATGGCTGAAATCTGCTTCTCCACTGTATTGGAAAGATAAGATTCACCATCTTCGATCTGCTCTTCTACTGCTTAGGGTGACAAAATCTGCAATTCTCAACCCACTCCACTACTGCTTAGGGTGATAGGACTAATGGCTTAAATTTGCTTCTCCACTGTATTGGGAAGATGAGATTCACCATCTTCGATCTACATCACTTCTGCTTAGGGTGACAGAATCTGCACTCTTCAACCGACTCCATTACTACTTATGGTGATAGGACTAATGGCTTAAATCTGCTTCTCCACTGTATTGGGAAGATAGGATTCACCATCTTCGATCTGCTCAACTACTACTTAGGGTGACAGAGTCTGCAATCTTTGAACTACTCCACTACTGCTTAGGGTGATAGGACTAATTGGTTAAATCTACTTCTCCACTGTCTTAGGAAGATAAGATTCGCCATCTTCGATCCACTCCATTACTGCTTAAGGTGACAAAATCTGCAATTTTTTGAACTACTCCACTACAGCTTAGGGTGATAGGACTAATGGCTTAAATCTTCTTATCCACTATATATGGAAGATAAGATTCACCATCTTCGATCTGCTCAACTACTACTTAGGGTGACAGAATCTGCAATCTTTGAACTACTCCACTACTGCTTAGGGTGATAGGACTAATGGCTTGAATCTTCTTCTCCATTGTATTGGGAAGATAAGATTCACCATCTTCGATCTCCTTCACTACTGCTCTGGGTGACAGAATCTACAATCTTCAACCTACTCCACTACTGCTTAGGGTGATAGGGCTAATGGCTTAAATTTGCTTCTCTACTGTATTGGGAAGGTAAGATTAATCATATTCGATATGCTCCACTACTGTTTAGGGTGACAGAACCTACAATCCTCAACCTACTCCACAACTGCTTAGGGAGATTGGACTAATGGCTTAAATCTGCTTCTCCACTGTATTGGAAAGATAAGATTCACCATTTTTGATCTGCTGCACTACTGTTTAGGGTGACGGAATCTGTAATCTTCAACCTACTCCACTACTGCTTAGGGAGATAGGACTAATGGCTTAAATCTCCTTCTCCACTTTATTGGGAAGATAAGATTCACCATCTTCGATCCACTCCACTACTGCTTAAGGTGACAGAATCTTCAATCTTCAACCTACTCCACTACTGCTTAGGGTGATAGGACTAATGGCTTAAATCTGCTTCTCCACTGTCTTAGGAAGATAAGATTTGCCATATTCGATCTGCTCCACTACTACTTAGGGTGACAGAATCTGCAATCTTTGACCTACTCCACTACTACTTAGGGTGATAGGACTAGTGGCTTAAATCTACTTCTCCACTGTATTGGAAAGATAAGATTCACCATCTTCGATCTGCTCCACTACTGCTTAGGGTGACAGAATCTGCAATTCTCAACCCACTCCACTACTTCTTAGGGTGACAGGACTAATGGCATAAATCTGCTTCTCCACTGTATTGGGAAGATGAGATTCACCATCTTCGATCTGCATCACTTCTGCTTAGGGTGACAGAATCTGCACTCTTCAACCGACTCCATTACTGCTTACGGTGATAGGACTAATGCCTTAAATCTGCTTCACCACTGTATTGGGAAGATAAGATTCACCATTTTTGATCTGCTGCACTACTGTTTAGGGTGACAGAATATGAAATCTTCAACCTACTCCACTACTGGTTAGGGAGATAGGACTAATCGCTTAAATCTCCTTCTCCACTGTATTGGGAAGATAAGATTCACCATCTTCGATCCACTCCACTACTGCTTAAGGTGACAGAATCTTCAATCTTCAACCTACTCCACTACTGCTTAGGGTGATAGGACTAATGGCTTAAATCTGCTTCTCCACTGTATTAGGAAGATAAGATTCGCCATATTCGATCTGCTCCACTACTACTTAGGGTGACAGAATCTGCAATCTTTGAACTACTCCACTACTGCTTAGGGTGATAGGACTAATGGCTTAAATCTGCTTCTCCACTGTATTGGGAAGATAAGATTCACCATCTTCGATCTCCTTCACTACTGCTTAGGTTGACAGAATCTGCAATCTTCAACCTACTCCACTACTGCTTAGGGTGATAGGGCTAATGGCTTAAATATGCTTCTCTACTGTATTGGGAAGGTAAGATTATCATATTCGATCTGCTCCACTACTGTTTAGCGTGACAGAACCTGCAATCCTCAACCTACTCCACAACTGCTTAGGGAGATTGGACTAATGGCTTAAATTTACTTCTCCACTATATTGGGAAGATAAGATTCACCATTTTTGATCCGCTGCACTACTGTTTAGGGTGACAGAATCTGTAATCTTCAACCTACTCCACTACTACTTAGGGAGATAGGACTAATGGCTTAAATTTCCTTCTCCACTGTATTGGGAAGATAAGATTCACCATATTCGATCCACACCCCTACTGCTTAATGTGACAGAATCTGAAATCTTCAACCTACTCCACTACTGCTTAGGGTGATACGACTAATGGCTTAAATCTGCTTCTCCACTGTATTAGGAAGATAAGATTCGCCATATTCGATCTGCTCCACTACTACTTAGGGTGATAGAATCTGTAATCTTTGACCTACTCCACTACTGCTTAGGGTGATAGGACTAATGGCTTAAATCTACTTCTCCACTGTATTAGGAAGATAAGATTCTCTATATTCGATCTGCTCCACTACTACTTAGGGTGACAGAATCTGCAATCTTTGAACTACTCCACTACTGCTTAGGGTGATAGGACTACTGGCTTAAATCTGCTTCTCCACTGTATTGGGATGATAAGATTCACCATCTTCGATCTCCTTCACTACTGCTTAGGTTGACAGAATATTCAATCTTCAACCTACTCCACTACTGCTTAGGGTGATAGGGCTAATGGCTTAAATATGCTTCTCTACGGTATTGGGAAGGTAAGATTATCATATTCGATCTGCTCCACTACTGTTTAGGGAGATTGGACTAATGGCTTAAATCTGCTTCTCCACTGTATTGGGAAGATAAGATTCACGATTTTTGATCAGCTGCACTACTGCTTCGGGTGACAGAATCTGTAATCTTCAACCTACTCCACTACTGCTTAGGGAGATAGGACTAATGGCTTAAATCTCCTTCTCCACTGTATTGGGAAGATAGGATTCACCATCTTCGATCCACACCACTACTGCTTAAGGTGACAGAATCTGAAATCTTCAACCTACTCCACTATTGCTTAGGGTGATAGGACTAATCACTTAAATCTACTTCTCCACTGTATTAGGAAGATAAGATTCGCCATATTCGATCTGTTCCACTACTACTTAGGGTGACAGAATCTGCAATCTTTGACCTACTCCACTACTGCTTAGTGTGATAGGACTAATGGCTTAAATCTACTTCTCCACTGTATTGGGAAGATAAGATTCACCATCTTTGATTTGCTCCACTATTGCTTAGGGTAACAGAATCTGCAATCTTCAACCTACTCCACTACGGCTTAGGGTGATAGGACTAATGGCTTAAATCTGCTTCTCTACTGTCTTAGGAAGATAAGATTCGCCATCTTCAATCCACTCCACTACTGCTTAAGGTGATAAAATCTACAATCTTCAACCTACTCCGCTACTGCTTAGGGTGATAGGACTAATGACTTAAATATTCTTATCCACTATATTAGGAAGATAAGATTCACCCTCTTCGATCTGCTCAACTACTACTTAGGGTGACAGAATCTGCAATCTTTGAACTACTCCACTACTGCTAAGGGTGATAGGACTAATGGCTTAAATCTGCTTCTCCATTGTTTTGGGAAGATAAGATTCACCGTCTTCGATCTCATTCACTACTGCTTAGGGTGACAAAATCTGCAATCTTCAACCTACTCCATTACTGCTTAGGGTGATAGGGCTAATGGCTTAAATCTGCTTCTCTACTGTATTGGGAAGGTAAGATTCATCATATTTGATCTACTCCACTACTGTTTAGGGTGACAGAACCTGCAATCCTCAACCTACTCCACAACTGCTTAGGGAGATTGGACTAATGGCTTAAATATGCTTCTCCACTGTATTGGGAAGATAAGATTCACCATTTTTTATCTGCTGCACTACTGTTTAGGGTGACAGAATCTGTAATCTTCAACCTACTCCACTACTACTTAGGGAGATAGGACTAATGGCTTAAATCTCCTTCTCCACTGTATTGGGAAGATAAGATTCACCATATTCGATCCACACCCCTACTGCTTAAGGTGACAGAATCTGAAATCTTCAACCTACTCCACTACTGCTTAGGGTGATACGACTAATGGCTTAAATCTGCTTCTCCACTTTATTAGGAAGATAAGATTCGCCATATTCGATCTGCTCCACTACTACTTAGGGTGATAGAATCTACAATCTTTGACCTACTCCACTACTGCTTAGGGTGATAGGACTAATGGCTTAAATCTGCTTCTCCACTGTATTAGGAAGATAAGATTCGCCATATTCGATCTGCTCCACTACTACTTAGGGTGACAGAATCTGCAATATTTGAACTAATGGCTTAAATCTGCTTCTCCACTGTATTGGGAAGATACGATTCACCATCTTCGATCTCCTTCACTGCTGCTTAGGGTTACAGAATATTCAATCTTCAACCTACTCCACTACTGCTTAGGGTGATAGGGCTAATGGCTTAAATATGCTTCTCTACGGTATTGGGAAGGTAAGATTATCATATTCGATCTGCTCCACTACTGTTTAGGGAGATTGGACTAATGGCTTAAATCTGCCTCTCCACTGTATTGGGAAGATAAGATTCACCATTTTTGATCAGCTTCACTACTGTTTCGGGTGACAGAATCTGTAATCTTCAACCTACTCCACTACTGCTTAGGGAGATGGGACTAATGGCTTAAATCTCCTTCTCCACTGTATTGGGAAGATAAGATTCACCATCTTCGATCCACACCACTACTGCTTAAGGTGACAGAATCTGAAATCTTCAACCTACTCCACTACTGCTTAGGGTGATAGGACTAATGGCTTAAATCTGCTTCTCCACTGTATTAGGAAGATAAGATTCGCCATATTCGATCTGCTCCACTACTACTTAGGGTGACGGAATCTGCAATCTTTGACCTACTCCACTACTGCTTAGTGTGATAGGACTAATGGCTTAAATCTACTTCTCCACTGTATTGGGAAGATAAGATTCACCATCTTTGATTTGCTCCACTATTGCTTAGGGTAACAGAATCTACAATCTTCAACCTACTCCACTACGGCTTAGGGTGATAGGACTAATGGCTTAAATCTGCTTCTCCACTGTCTTAGGAAGATAAGATTCGCCATCTTCAATCCACTCCACTACTGCTTAAGGTGATAAAATCTACAATCTTCAATCTACTCCGCTACTGCTTAGGGTGATAGGACTAATGGCTTAAATCTTCTTATCCACTATATTAGGAAGATAAGATACACCCTCTTCGATCTGCTCAACTACTACTTAGGGTGACAGAATCTGCAATCTTTGAACTACTCCACTACTGCTAAGGGTGATAGGACTAATGGCTTAAATCTTCTTCTCCATTGCATTGGGAAGATAAGATTCACCGTCTTCGATCTCATTCACTACTGCTTAGGGTGACAATATCTGCAATCTTCAACCTACTCCATTACTGCTTAGGGTGATAGGGCTAATGGCTTAAATTTGCTTCTCTACTGTGTAACACCCCGAACCCGAAACTGACACCGGAGTCGAACACGAGGTGTTAACTGACTTTAACCCCTTATAAAATTTATTTTCCAGACACTGCCCAATCTGTGTACCAGTCGTTCTCAAAATCATATCTTGAGTTTCGTAACTCGAAAATCAGTTTCGTAATTTTTTCCAGAAACTAGACTCATGTTCCCATCTATGCATTTTTTTCTATAATTTTTGGTCAGGCCAATTAGTACAGTTTATTAGTCAAAGTCTCCCATGTTGCAGGGGTCGACTACACTGACCTTTTCCCATTTCGACTTGGATATCTCCCTGCACGGGGCTTCAATACTGATGCCGTTTGTTTCTATGAAAACTAGACTCAGAGATGAATCTGTACATATATGGTACGACCCCTAATTATCTCTGGTTAATTTATAATGAATTTCCAAAGTCGGAGCAGGGAATCCAGAAACCGTTCTGGCCCTGTCCCACAAAAATCTGTTTATCTCTTAATATACTGCCCATATGATCTTTTCGTTACTTCCTCATGAAAACAGACTCATCGAGCTTCGATTACATAATTTATTCATCAATTAATTCCACTCCTACTATTTTTAGTGATTTTTCAATCTCATGACACTGCTGCTGCCAGCATCTGTTACGAAAGTAACTAGGTCCATTTCATGCCTACCCTTGATCCAACTCAATCGAACATTCGTGCCATTTTCGCATGGCTTAAAGTTTACATGCCAAAGTTCAAACACAACGTAATAGCTTATACATGCCAAAATGTTCTTCTAGCCAACTAAGAAGAAAGTACCAAAACTTGCTATCCGGTGTGATGACTTCGATGACGGCCTGACCCCGCAAAAATAGATGAGTCCAAGCAACCTATAATGGGTGACAAGGAAACACCGAGTGAGTTTATAACTCAGTAAGTCATAGCAATGCACTACCATCCATCAATAACATTATCACAAGAGGAAACAAAATGGAACGAGACAATTTACTCCATCCATACCGAACCATACCATAGTTCCTCCAACCTATCGATTCAGTTTCATATCAATTCATGCATTCACATTCCATATACTCATCAATAGGACATTGAAGCATTTTCATAAATCAATTTATTTTCGTTACAATCAAACGACTAAACGGCCTTTCACCCATCCTACGATAAATTTTATGTACGTGACTTCAAGTATATTTGTCACATAGGTTCAAACTTACCGAGCTCAACACCAAGTATAAGCATAGCACCTATTAGCCATGTACTCAAGACACTTACCCGATCCGCTGTCCGCGATCGACTCAATAGTGTCGCACACATAGTGTCCATAATGATTCACGAATGTATATTGAGTCCGCACACTCAGTGCTATATAATCAACTCGCACACTTAGTGCTACGTAATCAAATCGCACACTTAGTGCTACATAGTCAAACTCGCACACTTAGTGCCGCATGGTCAATTCGCACACTTAGTGCATCATATTCATTTCGCACACTTAGTGCAACATAGTCAAATCGCACACTTAGTGCTGTACAATTTAATCCCGCGCACTTAGCGCCAATCTCATGGTCATAAATGGTTATACCCGCACGTTTAGTGCCGAGATCAACAACTCAGTACATCTTACCTCTTTTCTTTTCATTCAACAATTTCATCATCACATACGTACATGCATATATATATATGTATATTTATTCATTCCATTCAGCATCAATACATAAACATTATGACCATTTGAAATAATACCAACTACATGCTTAATGACTTACCTTGTGTTGGGTAAGACGGTTCCAACTCGGCTACTCAGTGATCTTTTCTTTGCCTTTGCTTGATTCTCCTCCTTTAGCTCCTTGAGCTTAATCAATAATTCACTAGTTTAACCATCTTGTTAAACATTCATAATTCAATTACACATGCTTATGTATGTTTGTATATTCGGCAACCATCCTCACTAATTACTCATGTTGATGGCCGAATGGATGTATGTGTGTACAATGTCAACTATAACATCATGTAATTCCACATATGACTACATTTCTTAAGTTCCACATCTTAATGCCCATTATACATAATCAAATTTAACATCATATATATATATTTACTCATGTGGCCGAATATACATACTCCCATATAATATCAAGTACTCACTTTAAGTATATTGCCGAATATACTTAATCATACACACACCTAACCAAAATAATTTCTAAAATCTTTATATCATTTATAACACATCTAATTATCCTTTTTCACATTATCAACTCAAATCACATACATTATTTACTATAACATCTTTACATTCGGCATTGGTGTCAACCATAGTAGCCGATTCTTCCTACTTTGTACCCATGCATCTATTAATCCTTAGTTGGTTCAAACACTTCACACACTAGGATTCATCAAATTTTTAACAAGAAATAAAATCTCTAATCCTCAAACTACCATGGCCGAACCTTCATGGAGTTGCTAAGACTCCTCATTTCTACTTCTCACACACTCTCACATCCAAACCCTTTTATTAAACACCCAAAGTCAACCATCTCCTTACCTCATCACCAAAGACATCAAAATACCAACCAAGAACGTAACATTCATGGCCGAATGTCATCTCCATCATTTAACAAAGTTTGAACCATGGCTAGGTAGATTTTGAACTTACAACTTAAAATATACATGAATCTCAAAGAATAACATTAAACATACCTCAATCTAGTTACATGCATGGCCAAACTTCCTCCTAATCCTCTTCCTTAGGATTTTCGGTCAAAAGAGGTTGAAAAAGGATGAACAAAACCTTTCTTTTCCTTCCTTTAGCTCACGGCAATGGGGTGTATGCATGAGACCATTATTATTTTTTTTTCTTTTTTTTTTTATCACCCTTCCTTTCATTATTTAATTATCATGCTTATTATTTTATTTTCCTTACCATACATCACTAACACAACATGTTGGTGACATGTTTCCACCCATAGCATGGCCGGCCACTACATATTAGGGAGGGGGAATTTGACATGCAAGTCCCCTTTTTCTTCCACATGCACTAATAGGTCCTCATGCATTGACCTATCACATTTTAAAATTTTCTCATATAAGTCCTATTGACTAAATTCACATGCAATCGACTAAATCGAAGCTTGAAATTTTCACACATTCATGATTACATATTCTAGACAATAAACATCACATTCGAACCTTTCGGTGACTCGGTTTAGCGGTCCCGAAACCACTTCCCGACTAGGGTCAATTTTGAGCTGTACAACTCTCCCTCACTTAAGAAATTTTTGTCCTCGAAAATCTTACCGGTAAATAGGTTTGGATATCGTTCTTTCATCGAGCTCTCGGGTTCCCAGGTTGCTTCCTCGATCCCGTGTTTGAGCCACAACACCTTAACCAACGGAACCCTTTTATTTCGCAACTCTTTCACTTCACGAGCTAGGATACGAATCGGTTCTTCTTCATAGCTCAAGTCAGATTGAATTTCAACTTCTGAGGGATTAATCACATGTGACGGATCGGATCTATAACGTCGAAGCATTGAAACATGGAAGACATCGTGCATCCTTTCAAGTTAAGGGGGCAAAATCAATCTATATGCAACCGGCCCCACTCGTTCGGAAATTTCGTACGGCCCAATGAATCTCGGGCTCAACTTGCCTTTACGGCCAAATCTGAGTACCTTCTTCCAAGGTGACACTTTAAGAAACACTTTATCTCCCACCTGATATTCAATGTCCTTTCGTTTTAAATCCGCATACGATTTTTGACGATCTGTGGCTACCTTCAGACTTTCGCGGATTACCTTTACTTTTTGTTCGGCATCTTTAATCAAATCAACTCTGAAAATTTTACTTTCACCAAGCTCGGTCCAAAACAATGGCGTACGGCATTTACGACCGTACAAAGCCTCATAAGGTGCCATCTTAATACTTGATTGAAAACTATTGTTGTAAGCGAATTCAATCAAAGGTAAATACCGTTCCCATGAACTACTGAACTCGAGGATGCAACATCTCAACATATCCTCAAGTATCTGAATTATCCGCTCGGATTGACCATCGGTTTGGGGGTGAAAAGCGGTGCTAAAATGCAGCTTGGTACCCAAAGCTTCTTGCAATTTCTTCCAAAATCGTGAGGTGAATCTCGGATCTCTATCCGACACGATAGAAATAGGTACTCCATGTAATCTCACAATCTGAGAGACATACAATTCGGCTAGTTTATCCAATGAAAAATCCGTACGCACGGGGATAAAGTGAGCCGACTTAGTCAGCCTATCAACAACAACCCAAATCGCATCCTTCTTACTTGCGGACAATGGCAGTCCGGACACAAAGTCCATTGTGACTCGGTCCCATTTCCACTCGGGTATCATGATCGGCTGAAGTAACCCTGAAGGCACTTGATGCTCCGCTTTCACTTGTTGACATATTAAACATCTCGAAACAAAGTCGGAGATGTCTCGTTTCATACCATGCCACCAAAATCGACGTTTCAAGTCGTTGTACATTTTCGTGCTCCCCGGGTGAATTGACATTCGGCTACAATGGGCTTCGTTCAGAATCATCGAAATGAGTTCCGAATTCCTTGGAACACACAAACGACTTCTAAACCTCAAACAACCATCATCATCAATCTGAAACTCCGATTCCTTGTTCGGAACACACTCAGCTCGTTTTGCAACCAATTCATCATCGACTTTCTGAGCTTCACGAATTTGATGAGTCAATAATGGTTTGGCTTTTAATTCAGCTACTAACACATTGTCAGGTAGAACAGACAAGTGTACATTCATCGCTCGCAAAGCAAACAGTGATTTCCGGCTTAAGGCGTCCGCAACCTCATTAGCCTTTCCCGGGTGGTAATCAATGACAAGCTCGTAATCTTTCAACAACTCAAGCCAACGTCTTTGTCGCAGATTCAAGTCTCGTTGAGTCACCAAATATTTGAGACTTTTGTGATCCGAAAACACATGGCACTTCTCACCAAACAAATAATGTCGCCATATTTTCAATGCAAACACAATGGCGGCTAGTTCGAGATCATGGGTCGGATAATTTCTCTCGTGTGGCTTCAATTGTCTCGACGCATAGGCCACAACTCGACCTTCTTGCATCAATACGCAACCCAACCCAAGTAGGGATGCGTCACTATAAATGACAAACTCTTTACCCGATTCGGGTTGCACCAAAATTGGAGCTTCAGTCAAATGAGTTTTCAGTTGATCGAAGCTTTTCTGACATTTCTCCGTCCATTCGAACTTAACATCCTTTTGAAGTAGCTTCGTCATCGGTGTGGCTATCGTCGAGAAACCTTTGACAAATCGTCGGTAATAACCGGCGAGCCCTAGAAAGCTCCGGACTTCGGTAACATTTCTCGGAGGCTTCCAGTTAAGTATGGCTGAAATTTTGCTCGGGTCAACTCGAATACCCGATGCGGATACCACATGACCCAAGAAGCTAACCTCTCTTAACCAGAACTCACACTTGCTGAACTTAGCATATAACTGCTTATCCCGCAAAATTTGCAACACTAGCCTCAGATGCTCAGCATGTTCGGTCTCATCTCTTGAATAGACCAAGATGTCATCAATAAACACAACTACGAACCGATCCAAATCCGGCCTGAAGATCCGATTCATCAAATCCATAAACACCGCAGGGGCATTAGTGAGCCCAAACGGCATCACTAAGAACTCGTAGTGACCGTACCTCATTCTGAAAGCAGTTTTGGGTACGTCCGAATCTCGAATCCGCAACTGATAATAACCCGATCTCAAATCTATCTTTGAAAACACCGATGCTCCCTTTAATTGATCGAACAGATCATCAATACGCGGTAACGGATACTTATTCTTTATCGTCACTTTATTCAGTTGTCGATAGTCAATGCACAACCTCATGGTTCCGTCCTTCTTTTTCACGAACAATACTGGTGCACCCCAAGGTGAGAAACTCGGTCGAGCGAAACCTCTATCCGTCAATTCTTGCAACTGAGCTTTCAACTCTTTTAACTCGGTTAGTGCCATACGATACGGAGCGATCGAAATTGGCGTAGTTCCAGGTACAAGCTCAATACCAAACTCTACCTCCCGAACAGGTGGCAAACCCGGTAACTCTTCAGGAAAAACATCCGGGTATTCACAAACCACCGGCACCGATTCGGGTTTCTTTTCTAACTCCTTGTCATCAAGTACATACGCGAGGTATGCTTCGCACCCTTTCCTTACATATTTCTGGGCCAACATTGCTGATATTACAGCTGGCAACCCCCCTTAAGTCCGCAGACTCAACTCGGATTATTTCGTTATTTGCGCACCTCAAATCGATAGTCTTGCTTTTGCAATTCACAACCGCATCATGCGCGGTTAACCAATCCAAACCAAGAATAACATCAAACTCGTCGAACGGCAAAAGCATCAAATCGGCCGGAAAACAGGATTCTCGGATTATTAGAGGGCATCTCTTACACACTTTATCAACAAGTACGCATTGACCCAAAGGGTTTGATACTCGAATTACGAGCTCAGTAGACTCAACAGGTAGAGTCTTACTGGTTGCTAAGGTTTCGCATACATATGAATGAGTAGAACAAGGGTCAATCAATGCAATCACATTAGTATCAAAGAGAGTGAAGGTACCAGTGATGACGTCGGGGGAGGATGCCTCCTCTCGTGCGCGAATGGCATATGCTCTAGCAGGAGTACGGTTCTCGGCTCGATCGGCCGTATCAGAGGCCCCCTCTGACTACCACCCCTGCCTCCTAAAATTCTCGGTGGTCTACCTCTAGATGTCACTCCACTAGGTCTTGCACCTTGAATCTTATTCTTCTCATCCAGCTCCGTGCAATCTCTAATAAAGTGGTCCTTCGAACCGCATCCGTAACAGGCCCTGCTAGTAGACTTGCCCCAACATTCACCTAGGAGTCGTCTTCCACATTGGGGACATTCAGGTTTCTCGTGATGATTATTGCCCACACTAGCTACCGAAGTAGCTCGGGAGCCCATCGATGGTCTTGCCCTGATGGAAATTCTCGCAGTCGCCCTCGACTTATTAATGTCCTCCCTGAACTTCTTTACAGCTGAGAACGGAGCTTTACCCGTCCATCTTTTACGATAATCTCTAGCTTCAAATTCAGCCTTCCTCTTCTTCTTTCCAAGTTCTTCCGCCTTGCAGGCTCGTTCGACTAGTGTTACGAATTCTTTTATTTCCAAAATACCCATTAGTAGCTTTAAATCTTCATTCAATCCTTCCTCGAATCTTTTGCACATAGCAACCTCATCAGCTACACACTCCCGGGCATACCTACTGAGTCTTACGAATTCATGTTCGTATTCAGATACAGTCATACGGCCTTGCTTGAGTTCCAAGAACTCCTTACGCTTCTGATCAATGAACCGTTGGCTAATAAATTTCTTTTGGAATTCCGTTTGAAAGTAGTCTCAAGTTACTCGCTCGTTCGGGACTATGGAAATCAAGGTCCTCAACCAATAGTAGGCTGAGTCTCGCAACAAAGATACAGCACATTTTAGACATTCGTCGAATGTGCATGACAATTCATCGAACACCCGAATGGTGTTATCAAGCCAGAACTCGGCCCTTTCGGCATCATCAGTTACTATGGCCTTGAACTCCTCGGCCCCACGCTTCCTAATCAAGTCTACAGGTGGCTTACTCAGCCTCACAGGATCAGCGACTGATGGCATTACAGGCTCTTGGGGTGGATTATTCAAATTTGGGAATTGTTGGACAGCCGGGTTGGTTCGGGCATATTGCGCGACCCACTCATTCATCATGGTAAAGAAGGCTTGTTTAGCCCCCTCACCTTGATTATTCGCAGATGACTGAGGTTCAACAGGCGGCGTCCCTTGTGCAGGAGCAGCCGCTACGCTCTCAACGTCATCCGCTAGGGTTCTTTCTTCACCGGGGTCCATTTACAAATCAAAACAAAAACATTTCAACCGTCAGAAGTCATCACACATTTAAACATTAACATTCGGCATGTATAGCTAGACTCATACGCGCTATGGTAGTCCTAGAACCGACTAAACATTAGCTCTGATACCAATGAAATGTAACACCCCGAACCCGAAACCGACACCGGAGTCAAACACGAGGTGTTAACTGACTTTAACCCCTTATAAAATTTATTTTCCAGACACTGCCTAATCTGTGTACCAGTCGTTTTAAAAATCATATCTTGAGTTTCGTAACTTGAAAATCAGTTTTGTAATTTTTCCCAGAAACTAGACTCATGTGCCCATCTATGTATTTTTTTCTAGAATTTTTGGTCGGGTCAATTAGTACAGTTTATTAGTCAAAGTCTCCCATGTTGCAGGGGTCGACTACACTGACCTTTGCCCATTACGACTTGGATATCTCCCTGCACGGGGCTTCAATACTGATGCCGTTTGTTTCTATGAAAACTAGACTCAGAGAGGAATCTGTACATATATGGTACGACCCCTAATTATCTCTGGTTAATTTATAATGAATTTCCAAAGTCGGAGCAGGGAATCCAGAAACCGTTCTGGCCCTGTCCCACAAAAATCTGTTTATCTCTTAATATACTGCCCATATGATCTTTTCGTTACTTCCTCATGAAAACAGACTCATCGAGCTTCGATTACATAATTTATTCATCAATTAATTCCACTCCTACTATTTTTAGTGATTTTTCAATCTCATGACACTGCTACTGCCAGCATCTGTTACGAAAGTAACTAGGTCCATTTCATGCCTACCCTTGATCCAACTCAATCGAACATTCGTGCCATTTTCGCATGGCTTAAAGTTTACATGCCAAAGTTCAAACACAACGTAATAGCTTATACATGCCAAAATGTTCTTCTAGCCAACTAAGAAGAAAGTACCAAAACTTGCTATCCGGTGTGATGACTTCGATGACGGCCTGACCCCGCAAAAATAGATGAGTCCAAGCAACCTATAATGGGTGACAAGGAAACACCGAGTGAGTTTATAACTCAGTAAGTCATAGCAATGCACTACCATCCATCAATAACATTATCACAAGAGGAAACAAAATGGAACGAGACAATTTACTCCATCCATACCGAACCATACCATAGTTCCTCCAACCTATCGATTCAGTTTCATATCAATTCATGCATTCACATTCCATATACTCATCAATAGGACATTGAAGCATTTTCATAAATCAATTTATTTTCGTTACAATCAAACGACTAAACGGCCTTTCACCCATCCTACGATAAATTTTATGTACGTGACTTCAAGTATATTTGTCACATAGGTTCAAACTTACCGAGCTCAACACCAAGTATAAGCATAGCACCTATTAGCCATGTACTCAAGACACTTACCCGATCCGCTGTCCGCGATCGACTCAATAGTGCCGCACACATAGTGTCCATAATGATTCACGAATGTATATTGAGTCCGCACACTCAGTGCTATATAATCAACTCGCACACTTAGTGCTACGTAATCAAATCGCACACTTAGTGCTACATAGTCAAACTCGCACACTTAGTGCCGCATGGTCAATTCGCACACTTAGTGCATCATATTCATTTCGCACACTTAGTGCAACATAGTCAAATCGCACACTTAGTGCTGTACAATTTAATCCCGCGCACTTAGCGCCAATCTCATGGTCATAAATGGTTATACCCGCACGTTTAGTGCCGAGATCAACAACTCAGTACATCTTACCTCTTTTCTTTTCATTCAACAATTTCATCATCACATACGTACATGTATATATATATATATGTATATTTATTCATTCCATTCAGCATCAATACATAAACATTATGACCATTTGAAATAATACCAACTACATGCTTAATGACTTACCTTGTGTTGGGTAAGACGGTTCCAACTCGGCTACTCAGTGATCTTTTCTTTGCCTTTGCTTGATTCTCCTCCTTTAGCTCCTTGAGCTTAATCAATAATTCACTAGTTTAACCATCTTGTTAAACATTCATAATTCAATTACACATGCTTATGTATGTTTGTATATTCGGCAACCATCCTCACTAATTACTCATGTTGATGGCCGAA
Organism: Gossypium ekmanianum; assembly: GCA_025583645.1. NCBI lineage: Eukaryota > Viridiplantae > Streptophyta > Magnoliopsida > Malvales > Malvaceae > Gossypium > Gossypium ekmanianum. The sequence continues at coordinate 31,334,238 of CM046644.1, forward strand.
TGGATGTATGTGTGTACAATGTCAACTATAACATCATGTAATTCCACATATGACTACATTTCTTAAGTTCCACATCTTAATGCCCATTATACATAATCAAATTTAACATCATATATATATATTTACTGATGTGGCCGAATATACATACTCCCATATAATATCAAGTACTCACTTTAAGTATATTGCCGAATATACTTAATCATACACACACCTAACCAAAATAATTTCTAAAATCTTTATATCATTTATAACACATCTAATTATCCTTTTTCACATTATCAACTCAAATCACATACATTATTTACTATAACATCTTTACATTCGGCATTGGTGTCAACCATAGTAGCCGATTCTTCCTACTTTGTACCCATGCATCTATTAATCCTTAGTTGGTTCAAACACTTCACACACTAGGATTCATCAAATTTTTAACAAGAAATAAAATCTCTAATCCTCAAACTACCATGGCCGAACCTTCATGGAGTTGCTAAGACTCCTCATTTCTACTTCTCACACACTCTCACATCCAAACCCTTTTATTAAACACCCAAAGTCAACCATCTCCTTACCTCATCACCAAAGACATCAAAATACCAACCAAGAACGTAACATTCATGGCCGAATGTCATCTCCATCATTTAACAAAGTTTGAACCATGGCTAGGTAGATTTTGAACTTACAACTTAAAATATACATGAATCTCAAAGAATAACATTAAACATACCTCAATCTAGTTACATGCATGGCCAAACTTCCTCCTAATCCTCTTCCTTAGGATTTTCGGTCAAAAGAGGTTGAAAAAGGATGAACAAAACCTTTCTTTTCCTTCCTTTAGCTCACGGCAATGGGGTGTATGCATGAGACCATTATTATTTTTTTTTCTTTTTTTTTTTATCACCCTTCCTTTCATTATTTAATTATCATGCTTATTATTTTATTTTCCTTACCATACATCACTAACACAACATGTTGGTGACATGTTTCCACCCATAGCATGGCCGGCCACTACATATTAGGGAGGGGGAATTTGACATGCAAGTCCCCTTTTTCTTCCACATGCACTAATAGGTCCTCATGCATTGACCTATCACATTTTAAAATTTTCTCATATAAGTCCTATTGACTAAATTCACATGCAATCGACTAAATCGAAGCTTGAAATTTTCACACATTCATGATTACATATTCTAGACAATAAACATCACATTCGAACCTTTCGGTGACTCGGTTTAGCGGTCCCGAAACCACTTCCCGACTAGGGTCAATTTTGAGCTGTACAACTCTCCCTCACTTAAGAAATTTTCGTCCTCGAAAAATCTTACCGGTAAATAGGTTTGGATATCGTTCTTTCATCGAGCTCTCGGGTTCCCAGGTTGCTTCCTCGATCCCGTGTTTGAGCCACAACACCTTAACCAACGGAACCCTTTTATTTCGCAACTCTTTCACTTCAACGAGCTAGGATACGAATCGGTTCTTCTTCATAGCTCAAGTCAAT